>LQRL01155706.1:2863-13545 GCA_001703475.1 Hydroides elegans
GATATGGCAGTGGTTACAATATAAGAGCTGATTTTAGATTTTAAAATTTCTTAGTTATCCGCTTAAAATACATTTTAAATATTACGAGGTCAAGAACGTGTTTCGTTTCGAAAGGTCTTTTCAGTGAAAGTTAAAATAACGCATAATCTCGCATTTCAACGCTTACTGTTACATATACACTATACGTATGGTATTATGGTTTAGTCAAGTTTTTAAACTTGAATCATGTCAGATTTTTCAGCTGAGCGATAATATAATAATTATGTATTTTGTGCTTTCGTAACTCTGTCATATAAGAACGATGATATATTTATGTTTAATGATATATAAATACATTGTTATAAAGATATTGTGTTGTAGATAAGTAGTTGATACCGAGAAAATAATGAAAAACTTAAACGAAAAAAAAAAAGAAAACAAACTTGAAAAAAGATCGACCGCGAATTTACAATTTACTGTTTTCACATTATATTTAAATCAACGCCCAGGAATGACCATTCACAGGATATGAATCAAACGCGGTTTCATGTCAACACCGACATCTTCAACTACCATTCACCGCTACCTTATCTTTGTGTTAGACCAATGCATGGCACACCATAGATGAATTATACTAACTTATATATAGTTTAAGAGATATTATATGATATGGAGAGCATTTTTTTCTAGCTTGGAGATTGGAACAGTTTGAGGATCATCTTTTTAAATTAGCTTTTCGCAAATGGAATTTAGAATAATTATTTCAAATTTGATAAAACCTGCTTATAATTTCTTGAAAACTCCTAATATCAATAAATGATGGGGGTTTAGTTATATTCAATATTTCAATTTTCGCAAAAGGTGTTGCTTTTCCACTCTAAGCTGGCTATAAAAGGTCAAACAGACCAGCCAAAATTGATGTTCAAAAACCATTATTTTGATGTCGTTCATAACTTTAAAGTTGTTTTAAGCAGTATTTTCTACTTGGAAAAATTATGTCATGGGGTGCTTATCAACTATTTTTGAATGTATGCTGATGATCAAGGGTCTTCTACATAATGTGACAGTTATTTTATACACAGTGTCGAAGTGCAGCGAACCATTATTGTTTTTGAGTTTCCGTGATGTGTCACATAAACATGCAAAGCATGTAGGGCCTGAAACAAGTTCAACCACTAAATTGATTCCCTCTTGCTATTATCCTAGTCGCCAACTTTATTTCATTTACAAACATCCTGCTTCATGTCTTATCTTTGAGAAAAGCTTGAAAGATAAAATATTATGCATCTTTTAGATTCACAATTCGTGAATAAACGGAACATCGTCAGTGCTCTTATTTTTGTTGTGTAAATGTTTCAGACCACAACATCGCTTTTATTCCTCATTTATTTAGAAAATATGTATAGTCTTGTTTGATAAAACTATGAGCCTTTAGGCTATACGTTTAATACTATGCTCTTAACATAATCAAAGTTATTAATCTTTGTATTTCAACAGGTTACCCGAAATACCGGAACAATTATTCAAATTACCAGAGAATGTGTATGTTGCTGTTGGCTGGTGAGTATAGACGGCGGTATACACTGAAGAAATCGATCATAACTATATAGGTGGATTATCATATTAAGCCTTTCGCCGTTGTTAACAGACCTTATCCATACTTTTATCATTTGTTTTTTTGACTGTTACATTTATATGAAATCCTTATATGTATGTCCACTATTTGAGATTTCTATATCTACCTGTGGAACTAACCTGGTTAATTTGGAATTTGACTTGGTCTAAACAGAATAAATCAACAGTTGATGGCGCGGTAGAGTATAGTGTGAGGTAGTTGAAATAAACATTATCCAGCGAATAATTAATTTGAGCAACATTAGTTCGAAACAAGCCATGTCCCAGGATTTTAGTCAAACATACAAGCCCTAGAGAGGACCCAATGTGCAATCAAATAATGAGATGATAATTCAAAGATTTTTTTTTAAACCGTCAAATGTACACATCAATTTCATACGCTAATCGACAAAAAACATATCCAAGTGTTCTTGGTATACTTGAACTGTCGTGCTTTATGAGCAACATATATTTCAAATAAACAAATGTACGTCTTTGTACTGTTTTGCTGTGACTTGTGGTATGTTTCGATTCTCGATTATTTGCTAGACTGATGATATTATCTGAATATATACCGGAAATCGACATTCCCTTATGCTTTTTATTCGTTTTGGTGAGGATCCAAATTTTGTGGTTCATAAGTTTATATTGGTTTGTATAGCATTGAGCTCCGTCTACTCAAATTATAGATGCTCATAAACCAATTTCTGTGTCACATTCCGCAAAATGACGGAGGTACAAGCGTCAATATCGAATTTAATCCGTTTATTCTTCGTTTATTCTTTTAATTAATGTGTTATGAGCAGCTTTGGCTTACCAAATTAACTTTGACTCTAATGACCATCCATCTCAATGCTCCTACAGGCAGATGAATAAATACCAGTCTCTGCTGTCCCATGTCCTTCTTTCTATTGTTGTGAATAGTTGTCCTGTATCTTCTCACGCACCTGGGAAATTCGCTTCTTGGGAGGTCTGACTCATGGCCTGGATTTTTTATCTCGACCTCAGACGTCGGTGACTAATTTTACAGGGATGCACGACGACCGAATCTTTTCAGGCATAGAACCCAACGTTTCTCATGAATCAAAACATATCTTACTTACTGGTTTTATTGAAACGAGATCTATTTTGTCTTTCGGGTTCTCAACGATGTGTATTTCAATAAATATGGCGTCTATCCAGCATCGACCATGTGAACACTGGAAATGGCACTCTTGTTGCAGCCTGTCTTCTTCATTTAAGTACTATAATGTTAAAGACTTTTACTTTTAATACTAGAATAAAATATCTCTTTTGTTCCCTTGGTGACTGTGCGCAGTTCCTATAGCTTAGAGTGCCAAGCATACGCATCCTGTCTTGTTGTTCTGTCATGCATGGTTGAATGCATTATTTAAAATCTATGTCTTGCGCTTCCTTTCAGCATTTAGAACTTTCTCTGTTGCGCGGTATTTTTCTGGTACAGTTTGGCTTTTCATTTAAATAGCTTGGACTATTTAGTAATTGCTTAATTGTGGTAGGGCATCAGACTCATGTTTTGAGCCAAATATTTCGCCTATAGTCACGAATTGCTAATATATGATTATGTTAATAGGCAGTGTTCTATCATCAGGGTACCATACGAATGGTTTGAAAGTTATTTAGATCAGGGACAAACGCATTAAATTGAAAGGATTGAATCTAAAGTGATGAAATAGTGTTCCTTAGAGTAAAACGTTATTCTTTGTTTACCAGTAAGTAAATCTCTAGAATAGTTGCCAACAAAATGTAGCTACTCAGAATATATACATTTCAATGTGAACTTAACATCTATAAAAAATGAACGTCCTGTCGATGTCACATCCGAAAACGGCGTGGCACGGGGGATTCTTGCGGATTTGATTACGTATCAATATATATTTTTCTTTAATTTGCTAACTAATAATAATTTGCAATGTATTGCATAACATTACGTTTTATTTCATTTTTTTTAAAGAAAACATATTGCTGTCTGGTTTCAGAAATACCGAATGAACTAAGTGATTGGTATTGGACTTTTATTTATTGTGAGCTAGCATCCTGAAAAGGACGTTTAAGATTTTTCATATATTTGCCGATATCGATTACTGATTATGACATGCATATATAGGGTTGCTTAAAATTATGTGACCATTAGATTTTATTAATTAAAAGAACATAATCAGAAATTGAGCATTTGCGTAATAAACAAAATCAAACGTCTATTTATAGTTAGGTGCTCTGCCAGAATGATTGGCGAATCATCAAGGCAAAATTAATGCATTATTCTATATTATTCATATATGCTGATTTTAAAATAATTAATTATCTACCCATCATTGTATATATTTTTATCAACCTGCCTTGATTATCTTATTTAAAGTCATTGCTGAATTTCCTATATGCCATAAATATTTATAAGGTTATGTCTTTTTATCAAGGTTTTGAAAGCCCACTTGAGCAGTTTTTCAAATCCCTAAATTCATAGAATGTATTGTTGAAGACTGCGCTCAAATTATGCATATTGTGAATTGATTATATGATTATTGGGGGATTCCATGCAATATCATGGACTTAGAGGGGAAGGATAGCAAAGCAATATCCTTTTATCACAGTGAATTAGATAAACTATATTTGCGAGGAATTATCCACTCCTCAATCTCTCACTAATATATGGGATAATCTTATCGTTTGTTATTGCAAGCCCTATTCGTATATAGGTTAAACAGCTTTCTTTGTAGCATATTACAATATACCTGGAAAATGACCCAAATATGATTATCTAGTTACTAATATCTATAACTTAGAACCGATCGTTGTTAATGAGAATAAAAAAGAGTAGTTTAATAAATACAATAAAAATTAATTAATAGAATGATGAAAATTATGAAGTTGAGAAATCAATATGTACCTTAATTTTCGAAGAGGAATTGATAAATATAAAAATACAAAATTAAAATTTACTTACTATGTGTCGGGAATTTTTGTTAACGGATTCAGATTTTTAAATGTATATAGTATAGAAAGTATATACCAAATGTGACAAAAACCAAACGGGATAAAGATCAAATCATGGCCAACGGTCTGTATACCGCAGTTAAGGAGTGTCGCTTCAAACAACTCCAATTTCTGGTTGAAAGTGGATTAACCGTCAACCAGAAAAATAAAGATGATCAGCATACCTTAGTTGCTGCGTTACAAATCGAGAATGAAACCAAACGAGGTCGAATGCTCAAATATCTTATAAGACACAAGGCGAACTGCCGAGCTTTCGATAATAAAACCAAACGTGACGTTTTTCTATGGGCATGTTTTCTCAGTCGAACCAAAGAAGCTGAAATGATTCTAGATTACACCGAAGAAGATATGGACTTTTGTAAAAAGGATGCATTTGACCGAACTGCTCTGCATTACGCAACCATGCGTGGAAACAATGAATTATTATCCTTTTTATGCCAGAAAATGGCCAAATACGAACTATCCGTTGACATTCGCGACGCGGAAGGGTTCACCCCGTTTCTTTTAGCAAAACGACTTGGCTTTGATGATTGTGCGGATATATTGCTAAAAGAGGGATTGGCGAGCCCTTATCAGTTCGACATAAAATCGCGAAAGATGGGTCATGACTGGGAAGAGGAAGGTACTAAAGAGCATCTCGGTAATCTTTCAGTGACCAACAAAAAACAAGTGGCTATGTATAAGACATTAGGGAGGTTGCCTGCTTTGAAACGCGCTAGTTTTGATTCAACAAAAGTGAATGTGGTGGCCTCCAAAAAAGACAAACATTTTCTTTCCGTTGCTGAGAAGAAAGAAGACCCTCTTAGCCACCGCGACATCGCTGATTTCAGCCGACAAGCCTCCAAAAATCCCAAACGATCCATGTCGCTCGGCGATCTGAGCAACTTGGAGGCGGACGAAAAAGAAATGCGATTGTCACAAAGCGTCCAAGATTTAACGATCTCCGTCGCATTCCCAGTCTCCGCGCGATCGAGCAACTCAACCGGAAGTGGCCCGAATAAACTCCACTCGCGAACCGAGAGCGCTCTGACTATGGCCTCTACGGACGAAGCCCTGCGCTTGATTAATTTGAACACCCCGCTCCCTCAAGACGACAACGAATCGAATTTCAGCAGTCCACCGGATACATATCGAAGCAGCATCCAGGACTCGATACCGGAAATGATGACGATCCTCGAGGAACAGTGTTCCGAGGCGTTTCGGCCTAAGGCGAAACCCAAGCCGAAAGACTTAACGCGACAACCTACGATTTCGCCGACAAAATCGACCATGGCGATTATATTTGGGAGGGATGGGTCGAAGAAGGTGGTCAAAAAGGAGGTTACACATAAGTTTAATCGACCGAATAGAAAACTGTCTTCGATTAAAGAGGCTTCATAATGATATACGTTAAATAAATGGGCATGATATCATCATAGGGTCTACTTGATGTACCAATATATTTCATACATCATAAAATGTATATCGCAAATTAAAAAGCATCAACTGAACGCTTACACATTATTCGGATATATATGTTGCTGTATATGTAGGCTATGCCTTTAAAACATTTTTTTAGTATTGCATTTTAAATTCATTAGATCATGTATAGTCTTCGAATAAAGAAAAATATATATTATCCGTAGAAAGCTTTCGTGATACTTTTCGTGCATATAGCTTATTTTTTGGATGAGATAATGTGGTAGCTTTATTTTTTATCTGATATTTTATGTATGAAGGTATTCGTGATTTTTTAAAGTATTTTAATTTAAAATTGAGGTTTAGATTTATAGTTATGAAATGCTTTTGGTAAATAGAACGATATTATAATTAAATCATTCAAGTTCAGTAGAAATATCGCTGTAAAATAGTGAGTAATGTGTAAATAAATGAAAAAGGACAATTCCAAGATTTGGCTTCGAAAATATTTTAAGCATGGATTTTTAAAACATGCAATAATGTTGAATAATATAAAAACTTTTCTTACATTAAAAAAAAAAATCAAATATGTAATTTTGTATATACATTTTTGAATTCATTTTTGAACTTGTAGGTTTATACGTATACTTATATACATGTATTGCTTTAATATTGTAAAAAAAATGTTTCAGATTCAATGCTCTGAATGTTTAATTTTCGTGTTTTGGTTCTCTTCGATATTCGTATCGAAAAATGTTAAGTTTAGTTCAGTTTGATTTGTTTACTAAAATCGCAAGTTAACCGCATAAATGGCCTTACACATTGTTAAAATCATGACCCCATGCACATGAAAAGTGCGTTAGATCACATATTTAAATCTGTGGTAAAAAACAGACGAGCGTACCACGAAGTCAAATACATGTATTCCAGTTAATTTCACGAGCCCATATGTGATTTTGATATAATATATTGAAGAACTGGCGAAAAAGGCAAATACATGTAATTTATCATTCATTTTATTTTATCCTGGTTCATGCAATACTATCTACAAATATATCATTCACATGTGTTTTAATAAAACGGTAACATAAATAACTTAGCAGAAAAAAATGTACACAACAATAGATAATAAATGTTAGACAGAAAGCGCGAACAATCACATTAATTCTCAACTTTTGAAAAAAAAAAACATTTGTATATGAAAATTCATACAAATATAATATTAAATTTTTGCTTCAAATTAACTTCTTTAACAATTTTTAGCACAGAATCTCACTGAAATGCAAAACGAGCAAATAACAAATCTTCGGTATCAACGTCATAAGCGAGTACATGTATAACAAATCGTAAGTGCAACCTAAGAGTTACGCCAAGGTTGCGCTTACGATTTGTGATTTTATCATTATCGATAACCAAAAATAATATAGCCTATGTTGAAATAACAATTTCGATTTTAAATTTTAAACTAGATGATACGATACTTATTGAGTTACCGAATTCCTTGAAAATAATATTATTTTTTTTGATAATTCTCAAATAACCGGGGGAGGGGGGTGATTCAAGACTTTCGTGATCAATCAAACGGACAAACACTCAAATGATATAAATCGACACGTAAGACCACATTATTGTGGAATGAGCAAAATACATATAGTATGTGCGTTAATGAACGTGCAATACATTCAATATTATTTGTGAGAATGGCACTTTGAATTACAATATTGCAGGTATATATATATTTTTTTCTAAAACGCTAACCACACTAGCATTGAAAGCAGTATGTTTGAACGAATAACATTTGCACCCAATTAAACACAACAATTAACAAATGACTGATAAACATGTTTCTAGATAGAATTTTATCGTCTTATATAGGATAAAATAAACATTATATTCAAGTGTTATAACCAATATCCTGGCATAAATAATTCTTATAATTTGGATAACAATTGAATATACAAATAAACGTAAGATGAGTGAATACTGTATCTTATTTTCCCAGAGGTAACATTCTATATGAGCATGCAAAATGCTCAACATGAACTTTGGCAAGAATTATTTTTTTATATTTTTTTATTTGACGCTGTTCTTTAAAGCCATTGAAAAAATACTGACGTGCAATTTGCAGCCATGTGAGAATTCTAACCTGCTGTTTATAGATTCTATGTATATTAAGCAATACAGACTAAAATCCAGCCTCCTCGTTTAATGTAAATATTTATATTCTAATGTGAGATTGGATAGTTAATGTATAATTAACATCAATGTACATATTACGGTACTAATTTGAGGTGGGATACTTCATAAAAAATGAATAACAGACTATGCAGAATATTTATTACTTTCAAGTGGACATATTTAAGCGCTGGTAAATATATATTTTTAAGCAATAAGCAAGCAATAAACGGCCTTTTACGCTTTGGTATTTCATTCCCTGATTTTCATTTTTATCTATATATTTAATTTTGGAGGAGATGCAACAAATTTGGTAAACAAATTTTTTAACAAATGTAGTTTAAAAAATGATCTTATGCTGATATAACATATACCCAGCTGCTAACGGTTACATGTACATCAAGTATATGAGCAATTATTCTTACAAGGATTCAAAATAAGTTAAAATACATCAACAAGTATAATGTCGTTGGGCTTCAATTCAGCTTTACAAAAATTGAAATGGCTCAGGAAAAGCATACATTACCATCCTATTTCCCTAACACAGTTTCAGTAAAATAGAACTGGATTCAAAACTATATAAGAATCACAAAACTATACAATAATTGTATTTTCCTAGTACAAGGATTGTTTTTCTATGTAAGGATACATATCACACATAGCAAATACACAAGGACACCATGAAGGCACATACTAGAGTGTCTACATTTGAGTGATTTTGTGATAATCTCTACATTTGATTCATCTCCCTTTCATATCTCCTGACTTTTTTTCATTTTTTACACCTTCCGACTATAATCACAAACAATCATCAGTGAACGAACCGAACAAGACCTAGTATCAGTTTCACAAACCCTTTTCTCAATATTTCTAAACTTATAGCTAGACAGGCGTTCCCTTAAGACCCTTGAAATCCATATGCAATCTCCTAGGCCCCGCCTTCTTTCTCTGTCTCTGTATATAATCCCGCCCACTTTCCTGGTTGGGCGGCGATATCTTACGCTTCAAATCCATATTTGGCGATGATGATGACGGGGCAATATGCAAATCAGCTGTGCGCCCCTCCAGCTCCGACGGTGACATCTGGCGGGGGCGATAGGAAACATTGCCGCCGATGCCGCTACTTTGTTGTTGTGGTGGGGCCGTATTATTGAACACATGGTCGGTTTCATGGGGATGTTGGAATGGGGCCCGGAAGCTATCGTTATGGGAAGGGGCCGGGGAGGAGGCATTTCCATTGTAGGGACTATTGGCAAGATGGCTCATGTTGGGAAATTGTTTTTGGTGGTGGGGATGTAACGGGTTGAGTCGCTGCTGAAACAATCACAAACAAAACGAAAAGAATACATTAATTGTAACTTAAAAATTGATGGTGTGCAATTTTATGACATTGATATAGAAAATCAAAATAGTCCATAACCTAAATTGTCTTTAATTAAATTGAAATTAAGTACTATTGAGTTTACGGTTTCATGCAACAATTACTCGTGCTATCTTTCATGCTTTGATGTTAAACAAGAATTTTCATGCGAATTTATGACCTCAAAATATTGTTTTTAACTGTCGACACAATTTCATGCAAATATAAAGATAGACAAACATAGGCATCAGAGATGCAAAGCCCCCAGCCTATTTAAAACATTCTTTATCACGAATATTTGTCAATAAAAAGAAGAAGGTCAAAATAAATATATTTCTCACAACGACTTTCTTACAACGTATTTCTCACAACGTCTTTCTCACAACGTCCTCCTAACAACGTCTTTTTCACAACGTCTTCCCACAACGTCTTTCTCAAACCGTTGCCCTAACATATTTGTCCACATGCGTAGTCCTCACAACGTCACAATATACGTGTGATCTTTCTGTGCTGTACAAATGTCCCAAAATATCCGGAATTCGTTAAAGTTCTAACCCGGTAATTTTGACAATTTTTGGTCGATCAAACTGAAACTCGACGTTGCACATCTGCAATATATATTCTTACCCTGTGTGAAGTTTCAGAACCCTAGGACAGAGGCTTCATACCAAAGTGCCGCGGACAAAGTGGTGTATAAATATCCCAAATGGCTCAAATTCGTCTAAGTTCAAACCCCCGTAATTTCGACAATTTTTGGTCGATCAAACTGAAACCTCGACGTTGCACATCTGCAATATATATTCTTACCCTGTGTGAAGTTTCAGAACCCTAGGACAGAGGCCTATACCAAAGTGCCGCGGACAAAGTGGTGAATAAATATCCCAAAATATCTCAAATTCGTCTAAGTTCAAACCCCCGTAATTTCGACAATTTTTGGTCGATCAAACTGAAACCTCGACGTTGCACATCTGCAATATATATTCTTACCCTGTGTGAAGTTTCAGAGCCCTAGGACATAGGCTTCATACCAAAGTGCCGCGGACTAAGTGGTGTATAAATATCCTAAAATATCTCAAATTCGTCTAAGTTCAAACCCCCGTAATTTCGACAATTTTTGGTCGATCAAACTGAAACCTCGACGTTG
>LQRL01155706.1:31069-50943 GCA_001703475.1 Hydroides elegans
TTCAGGTTCATCTTCAGAAGGTTGCTTATTTCTCGTAATTTCGGTTTCTCCTCTGATGCGATCGAGTTTCTGTAATTATCAAAATGATATAAATATATAAATCGAAAAGGCTCCGATATAATTTTTTACAGTACTTTGCAAGTTGTATCAAGCATTTTAAGGTGTTATACATATTCATTGATCAATTATAGCAAAAGAAACAAATCTAATATCAATATTGATTAAATTGTCTATCATAGAGATAATTCCGTAAGATTTAAAATTCAAAATATTTAACTCAACTCTCTTTAATCTGCATGAAAGTAGACAATATTTACCTTTATTGTGAGCAAATATTCCAGTTTCCAAAAACGTTGTGTCATAAGTAAAATTCAAAATGCACCCAGCTCTTTTTAATTTCAATGAATCAGGTAAAATCAATTTTGAAATTTTAGCAATTTTTGAAATTAAAGAGAGTTGAGAGCCTATGTTTTACGAAGTTAATAGTCTTGTTTTTAGTTTTTTTTTTTTTACTATTGACATGACAAGACTATCGTGCACTCAAAAACTAGGTAAGTTATGTTGGCTTTTAGTTTGGAATATGATAAGATGAGTTTATGATTATTATGATAAATATATTATTTCAATATGCTATTCGAGGAACGAATTTGGTTCAAACGGCGTATTCAATATATTTCCTCAAGCCTTAATGAATTCTACGATTGTTTGAATATAAAGAATAAATACCCTTTTAATGGAGTCCTCGGGAGCTTCAGGCTCTAGTTTTATTGCATCTGGGTGGAGAGGAAGTAGACCATCGAAATGATAATCCTCCATGCGATTAGCATCAACTCCGTGTGATTCTATCTCTCTCGCTTCACGCTCAATCTCATCAAATTCTTCTTCAATATTCTCAGCTAATACCTGTGGGCCAATCATAAAATAATGTAAGAAAATTATCAACCATTTCTTTCGTTAAAACATAAATATATTTTCATTTTTAACCGGCTGTCCTTACATGCGTATGGGTTTAATATGTTTATCACATTGCCATTACATTAGAAAAATTTTGATAACTTTTTCAACATACATTTTGTCTCGCTTCATGAATATTTAGTCATATATGTAGTAATAAAAGGTACATTAAATACTAACCTGCGTGCAGGATGTTTTCATTTTTGGTTTCTTTTCAGGGTGTCGTCCTATTAGTAATTTACTCTTTGGCGGTCGTCCGCGAGGTCTTCCAGATGCAGCCTTTTTCAATTTTAACCTTTTCAGTTGTAACCTTTTCGGTCTAAACGATTTTCTTTTATTTTTAGACTCAGACATTTCGTCATTATCCAAATCAGTGTAACGAATATTTACATTTGGAATAACGCGCTTAGGTTTTGAGCTGAGGGGTTCAGTTTCCACCGTTTCGTCATAACCTTCAAATGTAGCATCACTGTCCGGTAAATCTTCAATATTGTCTTTTGGTTCGTTTTCATGACGTTCAGCCTGCACATGCGAACGACTAGATAATACTGTATGTTCTATCACAGATGGTGTAGTGTCAGGACTTTCGGTCAATTTCTGTTTAGATGGACGGTGTTTTTCAGAGTCAAGCTTTGACATAAATGCTTTATACACAGGACTTTCCAACAAAATATCGCTCAGTGTTAATTCCTGGATAATTGTCTCCAGTGCTAGCACATTTTCAACATTGTCTAATTTTGTTAACTGAAGTAGATCATCAATAAATCCAACACGCTTTTCTTCGTGATTTATCCATTTCAATATTTCTTTGATCTTGTATATTTCCAAATCAGCACCATCTTTTCCATGACATGCACCAATAATCGACCTAAAATAGTCGTAGTCAATGTCTAGGAAGTTATTATTCGATGACATAAAGGAGAAATAGTCCACAGCATATGTTTTCATGGCATTTACAACTGTGTCAAGTTTCAATCTCAATGCAAGACTAAACACTTCTACCCAATTGTCTATAGTTACAGTTTCTTCAAGGTACTTGCAACACAGATTGGTAACCTTTCCCATTTCAAGCTGCATCGACATTGAGATTATATCTTGAACATTATCCATACTAACAGACAAACAGCCGGTGTATAAATAATCCAAAATATTGATAAAATCGCTGATTTTGTTAGTTGGAAAGCTTACAGAATTTACTGATGTTTCTAAATCATTCGCAGTCAATAGTGCTTTCATATATCTGCTACTGGCAGCTAAGACACACTTGTGAGCTAAAACCGTGTCCGTGCCCAAGTGTATTTCGACATCACACATTATATTTGACTTTCGTAATTGTTTCAAGTTTTCACTTAGAATGGACAAATGATCCTTTTCTCGATAAACCACCGTATTTACATTGACACATTCATCCATCTTAACCGGTTTGACATTTGACAGCGGATCATCATCTCTAGACATGTGCGTTTTGTTTTTGTTTTCATGACCCCAATTTGACTCCGAGGCAGGGGGATCACTTGATAACAAATTTTCAGACGACGCCATTTTATCTGCATATTCTATCACCAAAACGGTGACTAAGAAACTCTTTATGCATTTGCTGGTGTCTTCATATATATTTGAAATTTATAGATGATCGTGTAAGCCATGTTAGGCTTACAATTTGATGTTTGGCACCGTAAATGTTTGGGCCAGATGTGTCCCCTTTCTTCACAACACACCAGCACGACAATTGTTCACAAGTAAGTTGTAACTTACCGAAATTTGATTGAATCTCCCGAATAATTGAATATTTTTTGGGCTAATCGCTAGGTGGATTTTTTAAACACTATGATATCAAAAAAGCATTTACTCATCATAAAACGCATTCAACAATGCGTTCCTGAAAAAAAATATACAAAATAAGGAACATTTCGCCTGTTTATCGTACCCTGCGAGTCTCAACAACCTATATATATAGGACGAGGTTGCTAAACATCGACCCGCAATTTGTATCCAATGGTCGTTCTTCGTCGTCAGACAGCGATTTCGTGTTCTCTCTGGCAAATAAAGCCTAAAAGTGCAGTAAGATTCAAATGTAGGTCTTTTTTTTTTAAATCGTGATTTATGATACACATCACTAATTTGGGAGGATGCTGCCTCTTCGAGAATATTGCAGTAATAACCAGCTAGAGTTTGTCTATGGTTTCTTACAGTTGGTGTTGCTTTGGAAAGTTCTGCATATACAATGTGGCATTTCCAAATATATTTCATGGTGTATCTAATCAGTCCAGTGTTGTAGGCATCCATTATGCTTGACATTTTTTCAGTGTGGGTCTTTTCATCGCTTCTATGATAAAGTACTGACTTATATGTGTTTCTTTCTTTCTTGACAGAAATGAAATGGTTCATTTTATGATACGCTGCCCAAGAAAAGTATATTTTTATGTTATATTAGAACTTGAGATAACTAGAGATCCCAGGTAGGTGAAACCTAGTCGATCTTTTCGAGCATTGAGCCGTCACTAGTTCTTATGTTTTCTTGGTTGCAGTAATTGTTATTTTGTTTTGATTGGATATGCTAGCAGATTTATAACCACTGAAATAGACAGGACTGTCCGACTCCTTTGGGCGTAGTTGGTACTCGCTTGCACTGTTTACTTATCAAGGCAATTTCATAGGCAAAAAAGATATCTTATACATTCGAGTCTCATTCTTCTGCTTTGTCGTCGTCTTATCCGGAACATTTAATCTCCCTGTAGCACTCCAACAAGGATAACGCACAGTTATATTTCCCTACCAGAGGATAACACATTTGCTTTGACGTCTGTATAGATGGCGTCTACTGCTCTTACAAGTATATCTTGCTCTTACAAGTATATCTGGGATGTCATAAGCTCTGTGATTTTCTTCATTTTTCTCTATATATTGTATCAAATGCCGTTTTAATGACCCAGGAGATTCCAATAGCTGGGGAATTTCCATATTTAATGCCTTAATTAGCCGATTCGGTTTAAACCAAAATGTGGTTTGGTTGCTGGACGTATAATATCAACAACCATTCAATTGTGCATTTTCGCGACTCATGAGCTAAGAGTTATACTTCCGTGTATGTTTCCTTTGGAGATATCCCGGCATTGTGCATCGGTAATATGTTTTATATATTCAATCGCTCCGATTACTATTCTTCCAGTAGCGCCCGGTTGCAGAACCCTAGTATTCCAACGTCTAAACTGTATATTTTCCGATTGTATGTGGCATATTGTATTATTCGCTCGCCTTACCATCTGTAATAGATTGCTGTTATATTTTCGGCGATATATCCGATCAGCTACCTATATTTTTTGCCGGATATTTGACATTTTCAATCTTTCGTACCATTATTTTATCAAGATACGCTATTTTTATTTATTTATTTTTTTATTTTGAGACACATTATCATATAAAGTGCTGTATAAATGATTAAAATCTGATTGAAACAATTTTAAAGGCTTTTAAAACACTTCTGACATATTTGTTGAGCGTGGTGGCGTAGGTGGTATAAGCGCTAGCAAGCCAATCAGACATCAATCTGAGGGACGTGAGTTTGAGTCCCATCATCCTACAGGATTTATGTAAAAAATGAAAGTGCATAGGGATTAATTGAACTGTCTTCAGAATTGTGTGCAATTAATTGAAAAAAAAAACTCAAAGAACCAAGGTGAGCTCACCGTGTGTATCTTCAAATTGACTAATTGATTGCAAACACATAAATCGTTAAATATAATAAAGTGTTCATGTAACTTATTGGAAATGTAGCACTTAGTGGCATGGTTTAATAAGCGAAATTTAAATCCAAAAAGGAATGATAATAACAAATTTGTGTCATTGAATTATCTAACATTTCCCCATAATGTAACATCGCGGGTACTCAAACCCGAACTTTGGTAGGAGCACCGAGGCGAGACTTTCCGGAATGTTTTAGTCCAATTAGGCTACTTTCAATATGGTTCATATACAGTGCAGTCCAAAAGTGTGGGATATTATGTTTGAGCCTAATATTTTCATACTTTGATTTAACAGTTTTCATTCATATTTTACAGGGACATCGACTTGCCTTTTATCAACAAATAAAACTAGAACTTAAATCGGAATCTTGCGAACCTGATTCGTAATGCTTCTTTTACCATGACGGGTGTTGGTTATAAAAATGACAAAAGTCATAATGCACTGTCACCGCAATTTCATTGACGCTAAATCTGGCTAGACAAAGTAATGATTATATTGCTAGGACAAAATAATAGGAGATTTAAATTGGCACTTACAATTTTAATGAATATTGGTTGAATCCAAAATCAAACAACACAAAAATAAATAAAAGAATAAGAAAATGGGAAAAACTCAAGTGTAAAACGTTCGTTGATCAATAAAAACTGAAGTCTATAGAGTTTGCAGATATCCGTTGTTCTCGGTGTTTAAAAGCAATGGCTACATATAGACTTTATGCTTGGACTAAGTTAATCATTGTTTCAAATACACAGTACATGATGTCATTTGTTTATCTTTAAGCATGTACTCGCCATGCTTAAAGTTATTTTACGGTAAAGGTGCTCAAGATTTCAAGATGAATTTTAGGATAGTTTATTGATAAAATGTGACTGGGGCTATGAGCAATGTAAAGAAAAAGTGTTTATTCAAATATGAAAATAAATAGACTCTTAACATAATATTCCACACTTTTCGACTGCACTGTACAATCCCATAATAGCTGTATTCTAAATACAATTGCGATTTGTTAAGAATTGTTGCCTTGGGTGTGTTCACACGCTCCATAAGTTGATATTGGTGAAGCGAGTTATAGGAAGAAATGTTTAAGTCAAACTGGACCACTCTACTTTGTCCGATAACGCTCATATAAGAAACCCATTTTTATCAACCCCCATACTTACTGTACATATTTAAGCAATTGTGAAGAATAATGACATCGGATGCGTTCACAATCTCCATATATTGACATTGATAAAGGGGATATAGGAGGAACTGGCAAAGTCCAGCTGGGGTACATTCCCTTGTCGGATACAGCTCAATTACAATCCTCTCCTTCACCCCCATACTTCATGTATAACAAATACAGTTGCGATTGGTGAACAATTGTATGCTTGAGTGTGTTCAAAAGTTAAAGGTTGACGGACCGACGGACACGACGCTAGCAATAGCCATGAGCAAAGAGTTGGCTAAAACACGCTGGCCATAGTGGGTGATTTGGGACATTGAGTGCGTGAAATAAAGCACTCATGTGTGCGTGAAAAGATAAGCAATTGCATTTTTTTCTTCCTATGTTTGTTTCGCTTTAAAGAGGACACTCAGCCACAAGTCGATACTTTTCACTACAAACACATTTTGGAAAACAATTAAAAAGAACGCAATTCAAATTGCTTTATTTTTATTTCATTTAAATATATACATTTTATCACAATTGATTTGGGCTATATCCCAAAATGTTTTCCAGCATACAAATAAGTAGCATATTAAAACATTCACAACTGCAAAATAACATTTCATGATTACTAGCACTTTCTCGCCTCATTCAACTCTTGTCATCGCTTAAACCAATTGTGCTTGGTATATCTACTTATTACAATGATATTTTATCAGAAGCTATACCCGCGCAATGCCTTTAAGAATTGTTTACAGGTCAAAAACATTCGTATAAAGCAAGTTATATTTTTTTTACCATCATGAAATTTATCCTTTGAAATCAAGGATCGGTTGATGTGAAAAGAAATAAGCGCTTATCTTAAATGTCACTCTGATTTGATGTGGAGACTGTGAAATCAAGTCGGTCACCAATATGGCAACTGTGATTTCCCAATTGCGTCAAGCCACAAAACGCGATTTCACTATACAGAAAAGGTCCAATTTATACAACAATGGTAATATTCATATGATAGATGTATGTGCAATCATTGCTTAGAAGTCGACATTTTAACATTGTCTTATAGAAAATATACATTCGGATTAATAATATATTCGATTTTTATGGACAATTCGGATGACATGCAATTCATTATTCAAATATATACTTTTAAAAGTTAAGATAGAATTCTATCTATTTAAGCGAACAAAAAAAGAATCCCTTTTGTGTTTCGAAAATATTTACAGATTGAAGTCAGACAAGCGGCTTTCTATGAAAACCAACTACTAGCAAGCTACTATTACAAGCAAACGTTGTGATAATCCATAATCTGACCATGATACTGAGAAGAAAGGGCTCTTGAAAATGTCAACGAAATAACATAACTTTTATAATTAATCAATTGTTACTCATAGCAACAGTCTTTAATCATTAACAATAAAAATAGAACCGACCACTAGGTGGTGCTCGTCTCGCCGCTCCCCTTATCGAAACGGTTCTTATAGTTCTTTGCAGTGTATATGAAAAATGTCAGTACTTCCTTTTCCACCACATTTATCTGCCGGAAATGCTTGGAAACAAGCTGCAACAAATAAAACAAAATAAACACTTTAATTTTATTAGAGGCTAAATGGATCGATGCGATGTATAAAAATCATTACATTTTTTTTTTCATATGTGAACTCTTTTGGACTTAGATAGAATACATTGTGTGTTACCATTTTTTTTCAAGATTATAAAGTGATTTTCAAAAAATCAACGTAAAAGATTGAAGTTTTTTTATATTCTATTTTAGTAAGAAATATTTTAGCTAGATAAAATATCATTTGGAATGAAACTGGTGACATTTACTGAACCTACATCTGCAAGCTGTGCTTTTGTCAACCCAGGTTTAGCCTGTAGTTTGTAGTGTCGTTTAAATCTTCGCAATGTGTTCACAGGCATGGAATAGAAATCAATCTAAAACAAATTTAAGTTAAAACATGTATGTTATTTCTCACCTTACTGTGTTGTGTAATAAGAGATTTAATATTTATTTTAGCACATTATCCAGAACAACATACATTTAATACAAAACAGCTTTAGGTTTGAAGAGCAAACTATACTCGTAAATTGAACTAGTGTTTGGTATAGTTACACTATGGACATTAAAGTTTACTTTCACTGAAGGAGCTTCCAAATATAATTTTAGGTTCGATTGGTTTTTAACGTTCAACAAAAGCATGTCGTCCATGTCTTTAATATTGTAAGTAAGAATAGTCAATACCCACACAGAAATAATATATTTTTCGAGATTTTTTTCATTTGTTTCTGATTCGAATATATGGTAAAAACATTTGAAACCACCCTTTTGTTACAATCTATTTTATCTGTATTTTGTAGGAAACTTACTTCGGGTGTGTCATAGTCATTGTCGGGCGAGTCTTCCATTTCACTATTTTGTCTTTTTCTCTTATGCCGAACATTTTGGATGAAGTTTTTATGATAATCACAGATGTAAATATGTTGAACCTGAAAATATCAACATTCATATTCAATTTAGTATCAAATTAAAAGTGAAATGTGAATACGTACAATAAGTAAATTAAGCCTATAACCATAATTATATAACCATATATTCTTATTCTAATAATCCTATAACTTTGACTAAATTCGCCACTGGAAGTTGGCCAAATTTGGTCAAATTATCAACAGACATATCTACACACAGAGACCTTCGCTAAAGTCTATAACAACGTCTCCGTGAAATTCCGTTCAAAAGGTCTAGCCCATACAAGCTAGCCAGGAAGGACAAACGGACACCCCTAATCTATGGATGGCAAATCTTTAAGGCCGGGGCCTATAACATGTCAGGGTGTAACATAAGGGTCGAAACCCTCGGTAATTTCGACACTTATCGAGGAAGAACTCTGGCTTATGCTAAAATCTGATTAATGTTATACTTGTTTACATTTTTTTTGGATAACTACTAAATGATCTTGATAAAGTAACCGACATCCCGATGCTAAAATCTGATTAATGTTATACTTGTTTACATTTTTTTTAGATAACTACTAAATGATTTTGATAAAGTAACCGACATCTCTAATAAACCTACCGTGTTATCTATGGTCAACTTCAAGCGTTTCTCTTTCACCAATTTTTGTATTCGTTTATTATATGATGCATTTCCAGCTGGTTTGGTACATCGAATTCCATTTTCTAACAGGCAACAGGTCTGTCCACGACGTTCGTCATCCATTTAGAAATCTGTAATCAAAACATTGATTGTGTTTTACAATATAATCGAATACAAACAGGCAACTCTAGATTTAATAGATGACAGTATCAGACAGAGAGCTTTCCTCTGAACTAGTCCTGAGAATCAAAAATAAAACGTTAAATGACTTTGAACAATCACGAATACGGTTGAAACGAATTTATCAATACATGCCTACCGTTCTCGGGACATCGTCCAGTCAACGAACCATAACGGACAGACACACGGAATCGAACCATTGGACCTAAAAGTATCCACAATAACACGTATTTATATCCTAACGCTTAATCAATTACCAAAATAATAATTTCACGTTAAAAAAGTCCTATTTTTGGTAGCATATGTATTTTTTGTCAATGACTTTAAATGCATATGTATCCGACTATTCAGCGTCAGAAGTTCAATTCCGAAATATCGAGTCTAGGCTTCTTTCGAAATACATTCATGAACTTATATGTACAACATCACCATGATAATAACATGATCGAAATATATAGTTGACATATAATCTTGGTATGCTGAATCCACATAAAAAACAGCCTTTCAAATTGAAGAAATAATGGAGCCTTCTAACTTCTAAGACTTAGACTGACTCATCATCAGTATTAATTTTTGGTGAAAATAATACATTATTCTGAGGTTTATATGGATTATATTCCCATAACATCATTGATATAGTATTAATATCAACCAGTAAAGTTATAATGCTTTATCAGTATGCACATGTAACTCTATCATATGAAAAGAAACACGGAAGCAGACATGAAATGCGTCAAAAACAACACGATTAATTCATCTGTCATGATGCAAATGTTGAATCATTTCAGGAACGATTATTTCTTAAGTAGAGACATGAAAACCAAGGACGATTGTACAGGAAACATCTATATACATCCATTAAACCTACCCTGTCATTTATTACAATCAAGACTCTTTATTTTATCCAAAGTTTGTAAAATAATTTTGTCATTTTTACACAACAACCTAGACAGATCGGCCATATGTGTATTGGAATGGCGGCCTATTTTCGCGACCGAAACTAGGTCAAGGGTCAAATGACGTCAAATTGACGTCATTTTATTGGCCCGCCCATTAGAAGTAAGTATATTCGAAAGCAAATAATAAGGAATAGAAAGGGTAGGTGACATCAAATCGTCCATTTTTGGCGCAGTGACGAATGGACTTTTTTCCCCCATTTTGAGATATTGGCAAAAGAAGAAGGGCACTTCACGACCATATACGGTGTTCCTTTTTTCTTGTAGCTAGACAACATTGCATATAAATATGCAAGCCAAATGTGGAACACCTTTTGTAGCTACAACTCGTGAAGTCCTCTTCAAAAGAAGATTTTACCATTTTCAATAGAAATTATCGTATACCTTATCGTTTATATATTTATGTTTCATTAATCAATAAATGCATATACTTATCATATTCTTTATTATGTTGACAAAATTATTGCATGCATTGAAAAGTCATAAATCTTATTTTATTACTGCAATTACGTCATAAAACTTATTCGTCACTTTTGCTTAAAAAAAATAAAGAATGTAAAAAATTTCTCAAAAACTAAAAGTGATAGGACATTGTAACAGTAGTATATTATAGTCATCATAAAACATTGCTCAAAATCGTTAAAAATGCGTATTCGTCACTACGCCAAAAAATGGACGAAATATACAATGCAAAGATGAGAAAAATATTAGAGACAACTAGTATAAACTCGAACAAAATATGTACATTATCAAATTACTAATATTTGTGTAACAGACACAAAAACGTATCACAATACTTTATTTATAGGTGATGCCTTTTATCTATTTAGACTACAGATAGCCTCATATGATATACCATTGTGACGTCATAATTAAAAGCTCCATATTAGAATTGTCTGTCGCTCCAATCCCTCTGCTCACAGCTGAAAAAGCAACAAGCTCAAAAGGTAAAAAATGTATGATTTGAGAATTTAAAATCAATTATGGTCGGTATTTTTTACTGTTGCTTACCAGGGAAAGCCACATCTACGGCGACATCTCCTATACCGTAAAAATGTGAATCTAAATTAAAATAAAAGATACAACAGCAACCTGGGATTAATACTTTTGCTTGATATGAGAAAAGCTTTTGACACTATAAGGGAGACCTACTGATTGAAGACCTAAAATAAGTGCTAAACAATGACAAAATACATCTAGTTGCATTATAATTAGAAAACATAGAACTCTGTGTCAAACTCGAAGATCTACTAGGAAGTGTTTTTAAAACAAATATCGGGTCACCACAAGGTGACGGAGCATCCGCGCTGTTTTTCATTACATATCAAGCAAAAAGTCTTAAAAACTCCTTAAAATAGACGATGATAAAATACATAGTGCCGTACAAGGTTTGCTAGATTTAAATCCAAAATCTGAACAAGAACAATCAGAAATAACAAACGACCTACAAAAAGTGAGCGAGAAAAACGAAAAACCTCCATTACCGCACCATTTAGAATAATCCAAAACCGAAAATATACAACATAAGAAAAAGATGGTGATGATAGCTGGAAAAAATGCAAATACGTAAACAGTTTACTTGGAACAGCAGAAGACACAATTATACGCAAACAACTCACTAACAGGCCTGAGACCACTATTGATAGTGATCTCCAAAGAGGCTGTTAGTTAGTTTGAAAACCCATTATTCTTATTTCATGGGCTCACTATGTCTCTCAAAAGAGGATAAACTCAAAAAGATTTCACCCATGAAATTTATAGAAATGCTTTTTTTAGCCTTAATCAAGTCGATTTGCATAAGAAAGGTCATTTTAGTTGACAAATTTTTGATAATCATGACGAATTCGTGCTGTAAATAATTTATTCTAGACATCTGTTTGTGTTTCATACATCTTAAGAAGTGTTTTTGTAGCAATTTGGTACCAAAATAACATCTCTTCCTCTTTTATATGCTGAGAAACATGATATTATATCAAAATAGACCCGATTTTTGTCGGTTTCGCACATCAGGCCTGAGACCACTATTAATTTACTTATATAGTTCTTTATAGCATATTTCGTCACTGCTCTTTTCACAAGTTCAGACAAGCAAACCATATATCACTGCAAAGAACCATCCTGGACTGTTAAAAATATGAAAGTTAAACTATAGGTTGACCATCTCGTTTTCGAGAAAAAGCGGGATTTGTAACGGTACCCTCCGATTTCTCTGATTTTGTGACCTGACCTATTTGCTGGAACCAAAATAGACACATATTTACCTACGCCATTTCGGAAAACTAAAATATGCATGAACTATAATTAAATGGTTATTTTCTAAATCACATTTGTCTATTCTATCCATATGCAAAGATTCAACCCAAATAATGCACGTTTTGCAGAAATATAACACATTTATTATGGAACTCGGTTTGCGAATTAACTTCCTTGGTCATGGTCAACCAGTGTGAAACCTATATTTACTAACAATTACGTGAGCGAAGAAACAAAACTACGAATTTTTAACGCTTTACTATAGAGTATATTCCTATATAATTGTAAATTGTAGACCCTTACTAGTACGTTGGAGAAGAAAATAGACGCTTTCCAAAGAAGTTCCTTCGCAGAGTCCTAAACATACGTTGGGATCCAAATAACAACTGGAAAACGAAAGAACAACTATATGAAAAAGTTGATCAAAAACCATTGTCAAAAACCATAGCAACTAGGCGTCTTAGAGTGTTTTGTCATATATATAGATTATCAAATTCAGCACCAGCTTTAAAAGCACTCTACGATGGTCTAAGACCAGCGAAAAAGCCAGTAGGAGGTCAGAGGCTAACTCTCCTAAAACTGATCGAAAAACAACTACCCAAGTGTATGGATATATATTGAGCAATAAAACTGGCTCAGAATAGAGACGCCTGGAGAGGGTTTGTGAATATTGTGAACTAACTAAAGGATAATATAGACGATTTCTCATTTAGGATATTCATTATTTGTATTTGAGAAAAGGCCTTTCGGCCGAATAATCTCACAACAAGCGAGAGAGAGAGAGAGAGAGCGATCAATGTTTATAATATTCATCCCAATAGCAACTAGATCAAACAAAACCGATATTCTAGAGCTTAAAGAAATAAAATGTGTTGTTTGTTTATCAAACTATTTTCATATAAATGAATAATTTATATTCACATTAGGTAAATCACAATGTTACTCTAGTAAATGAATAAGATACATTCAATTTACGATTACTTTAAAAACATATTTTCTATTTCTTGAAAGACAAAAGTCATTTGATGCAATCTCTAACAATGCATTGACAGTATATAATTTTTCATTAGCAAATAGAGGTTCCTAAAACAAAATATATAAGATTGATCGCATAGTTGAAGTTAAAGATTTTAAAAATCAAACATATAGACTTATGGAATTTTTGCATCCTAACAATATAAGAAAATGGAATATACCATGACCTAAATTCTGTTTATTTATTTATATACTCAGTGAAATCAACATTTACACGTGTACGGTAAATATATAAAGCAAATTTGTGTACAAATATACATATTGAACTAACTAAAGATAACCCATTAAATTGTATAAGCTATAACCTACACATAATCGCATGTTTCTTGCTTAAGCACGAGACTAGCTAAAACTGTTAAACCCAATGTAGCTTTTTGTTTGATTTCATTAGGTAAACTAATCTTGTACTGTACACATTTGTAATAGAACGTGGTGTTGTCCACACTATTAACATGAGGAACAAAGTAGTTTGACGACGTATTATATCTTATACTAAAACTGCGAATTCTGTTGTCTTGTTTAAAATGTTCAGTGGGGTAAAGAGGACTTATGCCTTTTCTAATCTTAAAAACATGGTTCAATTGTAACTGACACACCCTATTGGATATATTAAGTAGGTTAATGCATTAAGCCTTGCCTGGCCTATGTAAGATCTTGTTGGAGCTTTAGAATAAAGTGTACCATTTTGTTTTGTGTTATTTGTAGCTTTTGTTTCAGACGCATTGGTATGGACGAAAACCATGCAGTGCTGCAATAATACCATAACCCGACAGATCTTGATTATGAAAGACTCCTAAATATTTAACCTACTTGATACCTTTTACACTGTGGTTTTTATAGTTTACATGATTTTTTTCACAGAGTTCAATTGACGTTTACTACCAAAACAAATACTCTCGGTCTAATCGAAATGAAGTGATTATTTGTTGTCGATAAGCCAGTTGTTGCTTGACTCTAGTTCTAAAGCTAAACACTCAGACACAATTTTAGTGATTTTGTCACATACTAGAATATATACTGTCATCGGCATATAATAGGAGTTTATTATTCACCGTAATACACATGTCGTTACACTTAATCAGAAACAGCAAAGGTCCCAGCAATCTACCCTGTGGAACACCACACGTAATATATAACGCATCTGACCCTATTTTCGTAATCAAAACAGTTTGTATACGCACTGATAGGTTAGACTTGAACCAAAAAGGAAAGATATCGATGGCTTAATTTTAGTACATAACAAATCATGGTCCACACTATCAAACGCCTTTCGAACATCTAAAAGACGTGTGTCAACATAATAACATTGAGAAACCTTGCGTTTATTGAAGTCAGTTAAATATAACAAACACGACTCAGTAGAATATTGCGGCCTAAAACCAGATTGAACGATATAAATCAGATCGTTTCAATTAGATAATCTTGCACCTGATCGTATAAACAATTTTGGAGAACCTTGGATATACAGCTAATAACACTTATTGGCCGGTAATTACTTCTAATCCCATTTTAGCCCCAACCGAGGCCTAGGGGCCCGGAGGGGGCTATTAAAACTGGTTCATTTTTTTGGACCTAGAAACATTACGAAGAAAATTTCGTCAAGGCCTAGCACGAAAACGGTATCATGTAGCTATAGACATCCCTGGGAAGAAATGTATAAAAAATCACAAGGTAGATTAGCAAACTTTTAATTTTTCAAAATAATAAATGATAAGTTCGGAATTTTGAATGAAAATTTGCAACTTTTTTGGTGATATATGACGCGCACAATTATGACGCAACAATTATGTGTAGCAACAATATCTAGGAATAGTTTACTTGTGATGCAATTGATTCGTTGTTGAATTGATATGAAAATGGATTAAGGAGCGACAATCGGGTTCAGTGTAAGATGTTATTTACATATTGGCTAATTTCAATCTTATGACGTTAAAAACGGATTCAATACACACAATTATAATTTTTATATGGAATTCTTATAATTCCAATTAAATTGAAATGTTTTAATCTAATAATTCTACCCGTTAATAAGCACTAATATCATTCATTATTTGCTTTAATGAATATATGAAGGATGTTCGATTTAGATATATTCTAAAATCAAGAATAACAAAATCAAAATAAAGCCTATATTCTTTCATGACCAAAAAGAATTATAAATAAGGTAATTAGAAATTAATGGAGGAGGGAATTAGAGAGAGAGACATTGTAAAATAGAGAGAAGGAAACAAAAGCGGGTTGTGGAAAAAAAGTAGGGCTAGGAATGGAAGCTGACGGATGGAAGGTTGGGGCTTGGCTTGAAAAAAAAGGTGTATACTTTGCATGTTAAGGTCATCTTGAGTTTTAATATGAATTATTGAGAGGTATAACACGTGGCGTAGGATATGAGCTTTTTTATATGCACCGTCTTTCAAAAACTTTGGAGATATACCGTCCATTCCAGTAACTTTAATAGGGTTTGATGGTGATGTGACTTGATCTTTGAAGAGTATAGAATGTAAGCTAAATGTGCCCTGCGATGGTGATAGTTTCTATACGAGATTTAATGCTATTGTTGTGATGGACGTGTTGATATAGTTACAGATTGCTCGCGTGTCATAGCGTCGTTTCCCGGCGATTCGAAGCAGACTGTTATTGTTCAATTTATCTTTATTACTATATTCCAGAGTTTTCAGATGTAGCCAGAGTTGTTTTTAGGTTTACTGATGTTTTCTTCAAAACTGCTACGTACATATATTTAGACGTCGCTTCCCTTATACCTCGTTGAATTTTGTTTCAGATCTTGTTTTAATGAGCTTTTATTGATGCATCAAGGAATTCCTTAAACATGTTGAAAAGCCCATCTCGGAGTGCGTTTTTTTCACGAGTTTCGTGGGTTTTCCATGGTTCCGCGTTCTTTGTAATGCGTACAGTTTTTTCTGGGGCTATGCTATTCAAAACATTGCACATTTTTTTCTTAAAATGCGACCAGGCGGTGTCAGGGCATTCGGATTGTAAGACTGTGCTATAGTAAGTGCTTTCTCAGACGGCGGTATATTTTTCAGGTGAGTAGATTTTCACAGAACGAATGATATGAGGAATTCTACAGTACAGTGATAGGAAACCATATAATAAAATATTACAATTTACAGGGACATCTGCCCAACACCCCCCTCCCCTAAAAAATGCACTAGTGGAATCTGTGCTTGAGAAAAAAGACTAAAAAGACATGTATGCATCTCTAGTCATCAGCATCTGCGCCAAATGAAAACGTACGAATTGAATCTGTGTTCGAGTAAAAAAACTCAAAACTGTGTTTCATGACATCAACATGGTTGTTCTAACTAAAAAAAAATAATAATTATAAAATATATTTCGGGGGCGGGGAAGAGGTGGTGGGATATGTAACGCTAATTTTGAGTAATACACATCGTTCAAACTATGCAATCGACTACTAAGCACTCTGTAACTTAGTGATATTACTTCTTTATTCACTCGCTGTTGGCTACTTTGCGAAACTGCCATTTACCTTAGATTTATTACAAACTGCAATGTCTTTTGTGACCATTAACCTTTCTATTAATGTTTCGGACCATCGTGTGGTATTGCCTCGGTGTTCTCGTGAATGTAGGGGATTTCTCTAGTCTGTAAGTTGCTGGTAGACTCGTTCCACACCATAAGCTTCGAGCTTGGCACAGGGGTAAGGGAACACGGATATGCACGAGGAGATGGAGAAGTTCCACATATAAATACACATATAAGATTTTTGTATTTGGTGTTTCCTTTTATTCTGATTCGGTATGCACCCTGACACCGAAAAATGGAAACGCAATGGGTTTCTTTTCTTCCTTTCACGGAATTCCATTTCGAACTTTTCTTTAACAAAATTATTATCACAGTGTTGAGGAACCCTACTGCTTTGGTTAAACATATGTTTTACTTATTTCAAACCTTATTTATTTACAACAACAATTTGATTAATCCATCTATTTCCAGCAATACTTTTGGATTGAAACTTTTATGTGTGACGCCTTTGAAAACAGAACTCATGTCTTGCATTTAAAATATACACTATCTCTATATGTTTCTTACTATTAGCTTAATGATGTTGCTTACTTCTGCAAATGATTGTTCAAATAGTACTAAATAAATAGTTGATGTTATTAAAATTTTATTATACTATTTGACAATTTTAGTATAGAGAAAAATACAGATTTGAATAAAACTCTTTTGTAAGCAATCAACTTATAAGCGTATAACATATGGCAGCTTTCCTGATGGATAATTGTCTTCTTATATTGCAAATTATAAGTAAAAAATCTAGAAGAACATCTCGATAACAATTATTTATTATTCTTATTGATAAGAAATAAGACGGAATTTATTATTTATTTTATATATATTTATTCATTATTTTATTTGCTCCTAGCCAACTCGAAATATTGGAAAACTACAATTGTGAGATCAGAATTATTCTACAGTTTGATCTACATTTATGACTAGTTTTCAATTATGAAAACCTACAAATTATATGTGTCTTAAATATAGCAAAGTTTAATTTGTGAATGACTGAAATTAATCGTTTGGAATGTACTTTTACTGAATATGATATTGGAACCACTTTGGATGATATTTCAAATGGCGAGTGCATTTTTTAAGAACGTAAAATGCAAAACTAATATAGGGCACTGCCACATTGGAAGCTCCAACGGGTCGATCATACCATCTATAACCCATTCCAATTTGTTGTGTGGCATACTCCTCAAGTCGCCGAGTTCGACCCATTCCCATTCTTTGACGTCCTCGTCGCCAAGAACAAGTTTCTTGACGAGCTCCATTAAATCGTCACCGTCTCCGTGAACGCGGGCTTCGATCGCGAGAGAGGTGTTGTCAAAAGGTGTTGGATGTCTCTATAGACTAATAGCAGGATAAATTAGAAATGTCTAAGCTAGATATTTATGCAAATACAATATTCAAATATCAGTCAGATTGTCACAGAGTTTTGCCGTTTTTTTTAACATAGGGCTCTAACGTACTGTGTCTTATGATCCAATATATATCAAATTGTTATTACTCTTTTAAAGATCATGAATAACTCACCAGTGATCACGTGCGACTATGCTCACTTCCGTTCACTAAAATTCCATTTTGATTTTGAGCTTTAATATGAGAAACCCATTCAAGTATATGTAGTACACCTCTTAATTTGTACACGCTACCTGCTGCATATTGCTATTCGTACAGAATTGCCCATTCCAACAAATTCACAAGCTGGAGTGACTCTGAGGGATGATCCTAGACAAAGGACCATGACATTGGTAGTAGCGTTGTCTTCAGTGATTTGGATGACATCACCTTCTAGATTGTCGCCAAGGTTGATGATGGTTTTCATCAAATCACCGCCACATCCCTGTTAGAAATAAAATATAATATTGGAATAGAAAAATCATGTTACCTCTTAATAGGATACAATATGTAAATGTTAAAATCAACACATTTTATTGAGCAATCTTATTATTTTATTAAGTCACTGATGACGATATTATCATAAATACTGCTTCAGAGAAGGGGAAACAGATATAAATTACCCTATGGGAAAAGCAAATATGCAAAATTTAAGGTCAAATATGTAATTAGGTAAATGACCCGTGTACGTAACACCAAACCTGGAAGACTTAATGAAATGTCATGCATGTTTACTTTCAGAGAGGCTTTAAACCATAAACCATAAATGTGACATCACAGACTTGATATCACAGACTTGATAAACGCTATTACGAACCCGTACCTTTTTACTGTTATCAAAATCAGGTTTTGACAATGACAAATACTATTTTATTGAAAAATGCACACACGTTTAAAAACAACCTAACATGCTTTTATGTAAATATCCAAGTCAAGTAATCACTTTTTATTTTATCACATAATCCACCGGATAATTTATTCTGCAGGTTGGACGATTATTTTCTGGTACCTTCGATTTTTCTTGTTTCTTATGGAGACTTTGGCATGCAAAATGTCGCTCATATTGTTTTCTTATATTTTTTCTCATTTTTAGTGAAAGACATTGCTATGAAGTTCATAAATTTTTGTTGCGGGTATACCCGACAGACGATGAATTCCATCAACGTTTTTGATTGATTTACGTATTTAAGTAATCTCATCGAAACCAATTTGCAATTTCTTGATGTGTATGTGTCTGCCGTTAAGATTCATATGAAAATGATTTTTCTGTAGCTTGTAGGTTTCACTGCAGCACCTGTAATTTAAAAAAATATATATTTTGCAATTATTTCACTATTTTTCTATTTTATTATAAAACATTTTTGAATACCGCATATTTTATGTGTTCAAATTATAAATTCTATTAATGGTGTTCATTTTTTCTACTTTACGAAATAATTTCTTACTAGTTTCTATACCTGTGTGAGCACGAAGACCATATTATTTGGTCCATTATTTTATTCTTTTAAACGTTATGGTATTGCAGCTTTTGATAAGCATAAACATTAATTACAAAAATGTTTCC
>LQRL01155713.1:2331-16790 GCA_001703475.1 Hydroides elegans
CATAGAATATCGAAACAAATGTTTGCAGATCAAATAAGGGCACAGTTTTAGTTAAATTCAGATTATTTATATATCGTTAACAGCGTGGTACCATTCAAAATGATCTGATAAAAATGTAGCCCATCTTGCATTGTTGAATATGCATCTTCGAAAAATGGGTTTAACCGCGATCCATATTCATGGCCTTTCTCTCTTCAGAACAGGTTAATTCATCAGTTCCTTTCCTGGTCTTCATTTTAAAAGGAAAATTTAATATGTTTTGCATAGTTTTAAGGCAATCCATAAAACTCTTTTGACTAGAACACATCAAATTTATAAACGTTCCGAAATCATTTTTTTTCTTTGGGCAACAGTATCATCGGACTTGTGTAAAACATTGCTTTATGATTAATTGAAATGCTTGAAAGGGCGTACCGGTTAGAAAATTTATGTTGTTTCTTTTATTCAAAATAACACCCAATAGTATTCATGTACATATTTAAACTAAATTTTGAATTGTCTGACCAAACATGTGTTTACGTTGTCATTAGAATACTCATTTATAACAATACTAATGCAGTTATCGAGTTCCAAAATAAATTGTTTTATTTACTGTCATACAAATAGTTACATTCATGCACAATTCACTTTTATATTTAATTTAATTGAACACGGAATTAAGCCCGCATTGATAACTAGACTTGCATATAAATTTGCTAAATGCATATGTAACAAAAGCGTTTCCATAACTCTTATTTTAGAAATTCGACTTTCTTTCGACTTACCCAAATAAGTGTAACCTCTAGAAAAAAGGGAAAGTTTGAGATGTATTTAGTCTAAAAAATGTTTTTTTTTCCTAAAACGTAACTTGAGATCCTCCTCGTTTCGTGCTTGGTCATGTGCATATGTTGTGATTGTTTTACACTGACCTTGAAATAGATAGTTATTGTGCGTTCCTAAATAGGGTTATAGACAAAACAAATAAAATATTATTCTGTCAAAACCTTTATTCGATTGATAATTAGACATGATAACGAATTAATATAGACTAATGTATATAAATAGATACTATGAAAGCTACTCATTCGCTGCCGTCGGATAATTATATTTGTCCTGCTAAATGAAACAATGACAGGGGAAATAGACTCAATAATCTCTTCTGCAGCGCAAAGTTTATTCTGAATAGAAATAACATGACCGGTTGCCTTCTTTCAAGCTTCTTGCGTGATTGATTTAATAGCGTCCTGGGCGAGAATTTCAATAGTGAAATTCATCAAATTAAAGTTAAAGGCTAAACCGTTTCTCGATTTACCTAAATAGTAGGTACGACACTTCAAAACTTTGATACTGCTACGTTTTCTAAAGTTTTACTTTATCACTCTTTAATCAAAACTTTTCAAAAGCCTTATAAATATTTTCATAGACTTTCTAGATAGTTTTATTTGAGTTCCATTCGTATAACCCGTTTGTTTAACCCGTTTGTATAACCCGTTTGTTTAAATAAGCTGCTCATTTTAAGACTTTTCTTATAGTATATCTCTTGTACAAAATGAGGCTTGGTGCCTATCAAATATTGCATATTTACAAATGGGTTTTATAATACTAATATTAAATATGCTCTGACCGGCCAAAAAGTTTTTATATAATGCAGGCCTCTGGTGCCTTTTTGAGTATATTTTTGTACCCTGTCTGATTTTTGGTTGTCTTGGATGATAATATTCACAGACTTGAAAGTGTGTGATAGTTTCTATTTCTGTAGAAATATTAATCTGCTTAAAAATGTCGCTTGCATGCGTAGTTGATTTACGTGAGCTGATTTACTTTGCACTTTGAAGTGTGGTTAATATGATATATAAATTTTGGGAATAATTTTGAAAGGCAACCTGTTATCTACAAACTTGAAAATACACAGATCAGCCTTAAGATCATCATTTGTTAAAATAAAAATATTCAAAGGGGAATTATGTTTCCTGTGTGACGGCGCTATTTACCATGTACCTTTAATTCACTGTATCTCGTACAATATGAATACAAGGCGCATATTATAATATATAAAAGTGCATAATACAAATATACCTTGTCAAAACATATAGAAACACATATACATAGATATTCATCACTGAATCGCTAACTATCTATCTCTACATCAAACTAACGTACACCAGCACTCATGTTTATTGTTTCATAACTTAATATAGTGAATTGCTTTTGATAACATATACAAAGTCTTATTAGTTATATTATAATAAAAGAATAAGAACGATTTGACACACATTTGTGTATTATGAGGGAGAAAATACAGAGTTTTGACAATATATTTGACTGTATTAAAATCCTGAAAAACATAAAACTCATAAGAGAGATGGTTCTCTAGGTGACCTTATTTACTCGTGCTTTAGATATTTTGATAGCCCTATCTGTAGTGCTTTATTTTTTGAGCTCATGAGATTGAAAAATATTTGATAAGTTGAATGTCCATAAAATGCATGATAATGATTTGATTAAACGATAAACGTTGGTTAACATTTTGTTGACTAATTCTGACTAATCAGTACATGATGGTATTCGTTTCCTCTTCCACTTTATTCGCAGTTGGCATATTTGCGTTCACGCCTTGGAGTTAAAGGGTCTTACTGATTATCTTATTTATATTTCCAGTGTATATTTAGATATTCTATATCTTAGCAGTATTGTTGCAAGATCTATCGGTAAAACCCTTAAATATTTCTCCTGTTCAAATATTACCTTATGCAACGAATACGCATCACGCTTAGAGAATTTTGTCAATCGACGTCTCCAGATTTCTATAAATCGGTTCTTATAATACTTGTAATGTCAGTTTCGTTATAACATTAATGTGTCTACATTGAATGGGACAAGTCGTGATTCTTGTTAAACTGTGTCTACCCCCTGTAGCTATTTTAAGACACAGGTATTTTGATTATGCACCTTTAATGCACCAGCATTCGTAAAGTGGAAAGATAGTGCATAGTAGCCAATCAAGCATGTAGACGGAATTTGGTTGTATGAGTCAAGTTTAAACACAAGTATGGGAACTCCAAATGGAATGTGTTCAACCTTCCGATTTCGACCTTGTGTATCCACACTTGTTGTCGGTTGTTAATTGAACCACCAGTTTGTCAAACAATGAGAGCATTAAATCAGCGAGGATGTCCCGATTCCCGTATTTATTTATTTATTATTCGTCTTTATAATGCGCTTATACAAACAAAGCGATACAATAATGAAATAAGATATGAGTAAATGTATAAAAAATAAAATGCATAAGATAAGAGTTAATACTGAGTATTAATACTGTGTTAAACTAAAATTAGGCTTTTCTAAAAAAGATGCGTTTGAATACTGATAGTTTTGTAACACTTCTGAGTTCAAATTGTAAATCACTCCTCGACAACTTTGGTACAGTTTGACAAGGTCTTCGATGTACACTTGTGCTATATTATTCAACGATTTTAAAACCGTTAGCACCACTTTATATTCACATCTTTGAATAACTGGAAGTCAGTGGAGTTCAATCAGAGTTTCAGTTATATTATCGTATTTTCTTTTGCCAGATATAAGCCGGGCCGCTGTTTTCATTACCAACTGTAATTTTCTGAGCTGTTTCTTGGGTAAACCTACTAAAATGCGATTTCAGTAGTCTATGCAATTGAGCACAAGAGCATGGACTAATAATTTAGTAATTGCTTTGGACATGTAGGGTCGTATATTTTTAAGCCACCTGATATAAAAATAACAGGTCTTTACCATGTTGGCAATATGGGTTTCGATTTTCAGTGTGGAGTCTATGGTGACCCCTAAATTTCATGCTGTCGCTGATCTGGCAATGATTGTGTTGTACTGTACTAATAAGCGCAAATGTAATGTACTGTACTGTATTACTATGGACTATTACGGTACCCAATTTATCAATATTCTTATCTTCATATGAGAAAATTCATTCATTCCCGACATAGAGCCCTTTGTCTATAAGCCCTTTGTCTATCTAAGTAATGTTAGTATTCACCGTGAGTTCATTTTTCGCACTACCTTTTTGATGCATATCTAACAATAAAACATTTTGTCTGCATTTTTAATATTGCATAACTTAACCGGGTCAAGCACATCATTTTGTAAAAAATGTCATTCATCAGTAATATAAATAGTGGAAAAGAAAGTCGACAAGACTATGGGCCAATTTCTGATCTCAAGTCCTGTGGTGGTTTCGGTCGAGCAACCCCGGAACCTCACTGAAACCATGTCTAAAACTAGGTTGTGCGTTTTTACATCCCTGTCTGATCTCGCTCCGGCCCGAGACTGTTCCGCTCTAGAGCGCTAAAATGTCAAACCATCTAGAGGGTATGTTTTGCAGAGGCTTCGTCCCTTATTTCTTTAGATATTATCATATTTATCGACTTGTTTGGCATTATCAATATGCGATTTCGATTTTAGCGTCAACTTGTATTAAGTATAATTGACGAATTTAGAAAGGAATAAAAATACGATTGCCATGCTACGGGTATAGATGCATCTTTGCAGATCTTAATAGCTCTGCGTTTTTTACAAACTGTTCGGTTGGCGATTTACCCCCTCCTATTAGATTCCTAAATTTTTAAATGCTTATACATGTCGACCAATTGTCCTTTTTAGCCATGTTTTTGCTTTGTTGTTCTTTGAATGAATAACAGTTTCTCAATGAAAGACTTTTATCCCTATTGCCATTAATAAGTGAAATAAGAGCCCGTTAATCAGCATTAGAAAAAGAACCGCCATGTTATATTTTTGAAATAAAAATAAGTATCGACTGCTAATGTAGGTAGATAATGGTAATAGGTATAACCACGACGTGCATAGATATTTTGCATATTTTGCATAGACTATTTTGTAGTCGATTTTGTTCATGATGCGATTATCCGGTGATATTCAGGTTGCATGTCTTTTGGGTGAGTGTCAAAACAAGGTGTTTGTGATACCTAGACCGTTTATTGCGCAAAACTGGAGTAGCTAGGACACCCTGTCTGATGTTTTTCCTAAGCCGTATCTTCTGACCGTTTCGGGCAAGATTTTTTGTTTTATTCAAGCTGTCTAATGCATGCGTTATGCATTTGGATATGTTACATTCCATACATTAATGGGTCTATTGCATTTTCAAACGTCTTCATAGACCAAATTGTCAAAATAAATTTTATTTCGCTTGCATGTATTTCAAATCTCGCCTTTGAACATTTTAAGCTCATTTTGAACGTTATCGAACATTTAAATCCTTAGATTGGCCTCGATATAATCAGTTTATCCATTTTATATTTCACATATAACTTTCTATATAAGATTTTCTCTAACATCGGTAACAAACTATTGAGTGCTCCTGTACATTAACACAGGGAAAAACAAATAAAATAATATTTGCGATTTTTCAATGTTTGCGTTTTGTTGCTTTAGTATTGTTCGTTTATTGGTCAGGAATAATTTGTATAACTTTATAAATAAAGTTTCATATGGTCTTATGGTCCGTTTTAGTTTTGGGCAATATTCTGGTCTTTCGTCTTGTGCTTAACCCGAGTCTTGGTTGGATTTAGAGCTGCAGGCCTTGGCGGCGATGTCACACAATCGCGTTTAAACAGTTTAGAAATATCACTGAAGATAATATCCATATCAGGGTGATTCATAGCGTTATTACCTAAGCAACTGTATACGCTCTAAATATGGTCGATATCATCAATAGCGTCGACGTGTAATGATGAATTTGCGTCACTGCTCAACTATTACGTATCGCGTTAGCCGAATTGGCATTTTTTTGTGGCAACAGAGTTTCACTCTGTCGATTAACTACGAGTGTTATGTTTCGGTTATTCACCCTGTAGAGAATAAAAGAAATAACTTCATGACGGTGTAGGGACCCTTATAAGGACATTTGAGAGACCTTGCCAACCTTTTGAGTCCTCTATGTATGCAGGATCACCAAAACATCGTACTGGTAAATTTTGTACCAAGCATGATATCTAGCGTCGTACTAACCTCCCTCACCAACATTAACAGATGTTAAGTTGGATCGTACTTAACATCGCAGCAGCTAGCACTTGATATTGGTCCTAGTCATCGTGTCTTTTATTTTACTGATGAAACAACGTATCCTAGACATTAAAGTTCTGCTGTAACGTTCAACTTGAGCGTTACTAGCAGGTTTGTATGGTGTCGGCTTGTTTATTTCATGAAGTCTGCAAAGCTCTGCACACAATTTAAAATAGTGTTAGATCCATTTTCGGTATACATAGGTATCCCAAATCTCCAGAAAAAAGTGTCGACGGCAGCTATTACCATTTCTACTGCAGCTTGCTCTACCCATTTGATGAATAGGTCGACCATAATCCATAGATAGTTATGACTGAGTTGTGAAATATTTGATGAACCTAGCACACCCGGGTGGACCCTTTTCATTGGAGAAGGCACGCAATGCAGTTTCATGGATGATTTGGCTTTAACGTTTGCCTTTTTTTTTGTTGCATACCTGGCAGGTTATGCAATATGATTTGATGTCACAAGACATACCCCGCCACAAACATGACATATATAGTTTGTGTATAATTTTGTTAATACCCAAATAATCAGAGAGAGGAATGTCATGACTCATGTAAATAATTTGTTCTCTTAGTGTGTCTGGAACTAGAAACAAAGACCGTTTGCTTAAGTTGTGTGCCCCTTTGAAGTACGATACATTGTTTTAAGCTCCAGTGAATATCTACTGAGCCAGTAGTACTTTGTATGTGGACTCGCAGCAAAACAACTAATCTTGAGCTGGGTCCTTTCCACGCTCAAGCCACTGATATATTTGGTGATATATCTGGATCCTGTATTCTAAAATCCCTGAGCTAATCTGAACTAAATCCAAACAGCTCCGTCTGTTCGTTGATACGCCAAACCGAGAGTGGGATTATGTTGTCTACGTCGTTTACGACACCTACGGCAATAAGCACATCATTTGCAAGGTTATTTACCTAGCGAATGACCAGCGAATGACCAGGCAATAGGCACATCCTTAGCAAAAACTTAGGCGCAAACTCATGATGATAATTGGCAAAGCCAGGGAAGCTTTCTAGTGTTTCGTGTTGGTTAGAATCGCCCATTCTTTATCACTTTGACATGTTCATCAGTGATTTGAATGCCTTGGCTTCAAATCTGAAAGAAGACGCATTTGCTTGGTTTAAGCTTGAGATTGTGAATTCGAAATCAGTCGAAGATTGACATTTTTCCTAAGCACCACGACATCATCTAAGTACGCAAGGACCACCTGCTAAGTAGACCACTAAGTATGAGCTTAACTTTTCGCTAGAACGTAGTGTGAGCATTAGTTACACCAAAGGGAACCCTTAGCGCTTCATAACTTAAGTCTGAAATTATTTTACAGAGGCTCTTGAATTTGCAAAATTTTGATAAATGGTCGTTTGGTTTTGGGTGCTTAGATACATAGCCCCAAGCATATGGAGTACATAGGAATAGTTTAAACCTTTATGATTGAATATATACACTCAAAAATAATCACTGTTATTCTGAATCACTGTCTTTATCGAAGTTTATGACACTCTTGGGACTGTATCTAATAAGCCGTCAGACTCCCAATACCTCTGCACTTTCTTCATATTTGGACCATTCGGTTCGAGTTATCCTACGAAATCCATCATGCACCATGGCTCGAAAATCCTCAAGTTTGAATGTATTGTTTTCTATCGCAATATGGTTTTTGAAGTCAACCCATATCTGACACTTTTGGGACTGTATCTAATAAGCCGTCAGACTCCCAATACCTCTGTACTTTCTTCATATTTGGACCATTCGGTTCGAGTTATCCTACGAAATCCATCATGCACCATGGCTCGAAAATCCTCAAGAATGTATTGTTTTCTATCGCAATATGGTTTTTGAAGTCAACTCATATCAACTTAAGAGTTGAAATTACAGTGACAGGAGTGGGGCAAGCGTTAAACCTCATGTCCTGCCTTCTTTATTATATTATCCATCTTGTATTCGGAAGTGGGGTTATTTTGTTTAACACATTCATACAACTCGGGTTTATTCACATCCGTTCCGAACTCTACTCAAATTCTCAATAGCCATTCCCCATTTCGTTTATTGGAAGTGGGAAATTCGTTCTTTTCTTCCCGTATGCTATGATATGGAGCATTGTCCATGGCATCCAAAGATTTTGCTAGAGTATCAATTGATTATGTAACTATTCTTTAAACATCTCCACATTCATTTCAGTGTGGTAATGACTTGCTCCTTGCAATCAGCATGCAACACTATTATACGTTGTCTCTTTTCCGTGGGTAACTTCCTGTTATTCTTAGCATCGGGAGTACACCATTGATAGGCAGCCGTGTGGGAAGCGTTTACTCACATTTCGTCCCTCTATATGATAATTTATCCATCTTTTGGCTTTTCTTTGATTTTATGCAAATTGTCGTGCCCTAACAAACGGTGATGTCCAAGAAATTTGAAACGTTCAGTGTGCAGCAGATATGTGCAAACGTTCAAAGTTGATGTCAATGTGAATTATATCTTGTGGAAATATTGTAAAACTGTCTAAATAAACTGTATTTTAGGACAATCAAATAATTATAACATAACTCATTCTTAATTTCATACTTAAATATGGAAACAAGCCGTGATTTTTTTTTTCAATATCAATAAAATGTTTGAATTAGATTTCAACAATAATATTTACACATCATATTGTGCAAGACCAAAAACAGTGACACAAAACGCCATAATTTAAACCAATTTATTGCGTCACTATCTCTCTTACGTTAAAATCGCATAAAAAGAAACCATACTGGTAAATAGTTAACCAACTAAAACGACTAGAATATATTATAGACATAAGCTAGGCTTTTATACAAATTCACTTTTTTCTTGCATTAGAGCAAGAGCTGTTAAAACTAAGTTGACATTTTGTTTGGAGCTGTTTAGGGTACTTTGTTGCTTATTTATATTTGGTAAACAGTTCCAGTCTTGCACAGCCTTTAAGTAAAACGTAGTCTTGGCGACGGTGTTAACACCAGGGATAAAGTAGTTTGACGAAGTTGTTGACACTATGAATAGCACTGACTTGTTTAAATGCTATTTGTGATGTGAGGGACTTATTCCGTTCTAAATAAATAAAACCTTGTTGTAACGCAGTTTACATACTCTATCAGATATATTTAAGAAGTTAAGTTCAAGCTGACTTATGTGCGATCTTGCAGGTAGTTTAAGGATAAACCGAATCATTTTATTTTGTGTAACTTCTTTTGATACTAGTAGACAAAGAAGTTAATCACGCCGTACTAAAGTAATCTTGGTGACACTGTATTAGTGCCGTACAAGGCTGTTTACGCAATTCAACCAATGGTCGTGTCGATATAAAATTTTGAGCTTACCTATTTCATTTGGTATAACTGAAAGCCCCATACTAAAGCTTGAAAGGTCTTGATTACGAGTCACGCCGAGATTTTTAACAGATGTGGTACCGACTAGACTATGTTTTTTTGCAATTTACATGAAACTTTTTGATATAATTAATCTTGCGTTTTGTACCAAATTACATTCGGTTGCGCCCATATAAGGGGAAAGCGTGTTGGCGATAAACCAATTGTTGCACGAATCTAGTTCGGCTGCTTAGATGTTAGCCTATATTGGGTCTTTGTTACAAATAAAACATATAAACATATCATTACAGTATATGAGATACAATAAAGTCCCATCAAGCTGTCTTGTGGGACGCCACTCTTGATATTAAAAGATTCAGACTCGATTACATTAATTGAAACAGTTTTTTTGGGGGCTCTGATAAATATTATTCAATTAAGACGGATACGTATCGATAGCAGATATTTTTCTACATAGTATTTCGTGGTTTACACTGTCAAAGGCTTTTCGAACTTTTCGAAGTAGAGTATCAACATAATAACCCTGAGACACTTGGCGTTTGATAAAATTTGTTAAACAAAGCAGATATGACTCAGTAGAGTATCTTTGCCTAAAACCTGATGAAAGTTATATATAAGATTGTTTTTAACGAGGTCATCCTGACCCTGATCATATACACATTTTTCTAGCACCTTTGCAATGCAACTGAGAACACTTGTTGGTCGATAATTGCTAACTTCGATTTCATCGTTTGTCTTGAATAAAGAGGTGACTTTTGTGTGTTTTAATACATCTGATACCTTGTTGTGAGCGATTGAGAAGTTGATCACATGTTGTAACACAGGGGCTAGTTGTTTCGATCCATATTTCAAGAACATTGGTGAAATACCGTCCATACCTGTAGTTTTTGAGAAGGTTCATTTGGATTAGTTAACGTTAAATGTATGTAAGAGACACTGGTTTAATAGTAAACTGCCCTGGTATAACACCTTTTGATTTATATAATTCTTCATATAGGGATGAATTAACACTGTAGATATATAGCGATTGAGAGAGCTTTGCAACTAGATTAGACGCTATAGTCGTGATAAAAAGTGTATATAATTGCAGATTTTGAGCGTATCTTAACAGAGTTTATCGGCGATTATTGGAGTACTATATTGGTTTTCACTTTACTGTAACAAGGCTCTTCAGCTGCTGCCAGAGATTTTTTTTGTTTATCCATAATTTGTTCAGAACTGCTTTGCAGGTAAACAATTAAATTTGACCCTCCATGAAAATTTACTATATTTTGTGCGTTTGGTTTCTCTTTTTAAAATGGAATATACTTGGTACCTGAAAAAATACTCGAACTCTTCCGAACCCCAAAACAAACAGAATAATCATACCTTTTAGACCTATCAGTCGTCGAGCTCCTCATCGAACTGTAAATTGATGATCACTCAAGGGATGTGTGTTAAACCGTCAGATGTCAAGTATTTCTGTTCTTCGACGTCAATGGCGTGACGGTCACACTTACTCAATAGTTCACGGGTGATTCTGGCAAAACCTTGATACACCATTTTCTTAACTTGGTCTAATTTAAAGGTATTATTATCCAACCCAATTGTGTTTGAGGTATGCCCATATGAGTTCTATGGGATTGAAGTTGCAGTGGTATTGCAGAAGCCGTAACACCTCATGACCAGAAGCTCTAATTTCCTCATCCACTTGATATTTTAGAAGAGGTTTATGGGTTTTTAAAACTTTGTAGAGCTCCGGTTTCTTCATGTGAGAATTGAAATCGATGTCCATACCTTCTAACCATTTCTACATTTTCTCTTGCGAGTACTTGATGTTGGACATCGCGATTCAAGTGCCAACATACTATGATAGGGCGCGTTGTCCGTTACTATTACAGATTTTGGCGGTAGTGCTGGTAATAACTGGTATTGAACCCAGTTCAGAAATACATCTCCGTTCATTTCTGTGTGGTAGTAACTATTATCCCTTGACTTTGATTCAAAATCCAAATCACGTCCGTCCAAAAATCCCTTTTCGGCGCATCCTGCATGCAAGATAATCAATCGACGACCCAGTCCAGTAAGGATATTTCTTGCTTTTAAGATCCGGCGGGTTCCACTGGAGTGGTGTCGTGTGGCTGGCATTTACCCACGTCTCGTCGGTATAAACAACCGTGTACCCTCGCTCTCTGTATGCTTTAATCGAATGGAGATAGTTTTCCCGGGTTTGACTAGGTCACGACGTTAACAAATAACATCACTGTAGCTACCGCGTTTCTAATATTTCTTTTTTTACAATTGTCAATAGGGTAACTGTGCTGTTTCATGTGAACATGTTTTCGGGGGTTATGGTATCCAGAAAATTGCACATCATTTCACAAAAATTGGACCAAGCGATTTCAGTACCTTCGGATTGTAGAACAGGGTCCAAATTAGTGTTCTATAACGACAGATGCTCAGGCTAGTAGTTTTTCATTGATCGGACGGTCACGGTATTGTGCGAGTTATATGATGTTATCGTTTGTTCGCATGTGCAATATATAAGGGAATGATCACTTTGCGTTATCATATCCGTAGAACTGCACAATATATGGTCGACGATCGAAGGTTTCATCCGATATAGAACTTGCGATCGATTTTTGAAATAGAATATGCCCCTCTTTTGACTTACGATGCCATAACATTTTACTTAACTGAAATCTAACACCGAATTCATATTTATTTGATATATACGTATCTTCGAAATAAAATGTATACATAATTATCTTAAATCTAACTGCTATTTACACACTAGACCCAAATGTTTGGACAAGGGGTCATCTTGCATCATCGATTAATTTTTGAAATAGAACAGTTTATGCATTTTAAACATGTGTTTTCCTTATCAACATTGTGTCAAATAACATTTTTATGAAACTAGTATCTTTATGCACCTCGACATTTGCAGACTATCAATATCCCGAGACCAATAGACTCATTTCTTCAATACATAAGTACATAGCTAGTTATAGATAGTCTCTACATTGACTATACTAGTTTATGCATTCAAAATACATTCATTCAACCTATTTATTTGACCAATAAATTATGTCATGCAACGATTGGAAACACACTCATATTGATTCCTGATATACCTAAACTTACACCCTTTCTGACATATTGATACAACAACTTGTAATACCATTACTGTTTACATCAAAATTTCAAAATAAAATTAAAATCAATTGTTTTACTTTAACAAACAAAGGAAATCGAATAATTTCTGGATATACACTCTCGAAACAACTTGGATATTATATGAAATTGATAAATCATACGAAATCTGAATTAATTGTGAAAAAAACACACATTCACCAAATATCGCCCATAACGATTTGGCGCCTTTTATATTTGTGACACTTTTTCAACTTCTTATGTGATCAAACTAAACATTTCATAGGATAATTTGAATTTCAAAACATACTAACGATAAATCGTACATATAGTAGAATTTACTGTATGGTGCGAACAAGAAGTATGGCTGGTGATTGTAGTGCAGATATCCAGGAGCTTAAAGCCATGTTGATGGAAGAAACGAGCGGTCTTAAACAAGACATTAAGCTTCTATTAAAGGGACAGGACTCCTTCAATGCCACTATTCGGACATTGATGGAGGACAATAAGAAAAAAGACATAGAAATCAACAGCCTAAAAAAACGTGTAGACGAACTTGAACAAAATAGCAGGCGCGAAAACATTTTGATTTCGGGCCTTGCTATCAAAAACCGATCTTTCTCCAACGTTGTGAAACACAGCGACGCCATAGAACATTCGAACAATCCCAGTCAAGAGGAAATCGTTTCCCTTGAAAAACAAGTTCTAAACTTCATGGACAGTAAAAATATACATTTAGACCCCAACGAAATCTCGACCTGCCACACTATCAGAACCAAGGATGACTCCAAACCAGATCCTATCATACTGCGTTTTGTCAGTCGCAAAACAAAGGATAGGGTTCTGCGATCGGGGCGAAACCTCAAAGGCTCTTCAGTTTTCATAAATGAACACTTAACCTCTCACAACGCACATATTGCTAGTTTAGCACGTAGATTGCTAAAAGACAAGCGAATCGCCGGTACGTGGACCAGAAACGGAACTGTTTACATCAAAGTTGTTGACAACGGGAACACAAAAATACACGTAGTGAAAGAGCCCGAATTCCTTCATCAGTACAGACGTGGACAAAATGTTTAATACAATACAATATGATTTGCAAACTGAATTTATCACATACTCAAACATTTTTTGTACTTCAAACTTAAACATTATTAATGTCTGTCTCTAAAGATAATTTTCCATGTACACGTTGTAACAAAAATGTTATTACTGATGCTATTGAATGTTCCCTATGTTGTTACTGGACTCATCGCACATGTGCTAAATTGAGTAAAAACGCGTTAATTAATTATGAAAATTCTGGAACGTATTGGTATTGCAATGTATGCTCGCATTTATTTCCATTTAATGAGATATCAAACGAAGATTTCATTCGAGAACACTTTGAATTTAACGTTTCAAAGGAACAATTAGATCTGTACCTTAAATGTAAAGAAATCAGTGCTGCTAAAGAAGTTTATATAAGAGATTTCGAACCCGAGAGGGCATATGATCCAGACAAAAACTTCTATAATTTGAATGAAATAGATTGTGAGTATTTCACTGGAGAAGAGTTTAATAGAAAAAACATTGATATCGATGGCGTGTCTATTGTACATTTTAATGCGAGAAGTCTGCGATGTAATTTTGAAAAAATCAAAGGTTATCTATCTACACTAGACAAAACATTTGACATAATTGCAATTAGTGAAACTTGGTTTGATTCAACGGTAGCCTCACAAGATTATAATTTAGAAAATTATAACATATTTCGCAAAGACAGAACTAGTAAAAGAGGAGGGGGAGTTCTTATATATGTGCATGATAGTCTTGAAAGTATTACTGTTGATTATCTATCTTTTTGTAGAGACGATTTATATGAAAGTGTCACTATAGAGCTACTGATTGAAAACGTAAAGAATATCTTTGTAACTTGTATAT
>LQRL01155714.1:38658-49478 GCA_001703475.1 Hydroides elegans
TGTGAACGCAGCTTTAAGCGTTCAAGGTGTCAGTTCCACTCAAATATTGCCTGTTTTTTGTTTTGATATGAGCAGTTTAGACTTATTTGGCTTTTAAAAATAAAATATGACGATAAATCTTGTATGGATGGAGGGGATGAGGCAAAACGGCAGGGAAGTGTATAAGCTGTCAGTATCCATTTGATAAGAGTGGACCGTTTTGGTATGGGCCCTTCGGGTATCATTCATACTGTAAACGTAAAGATTTCAATATCATACATAAATATGAATTTAGCTTTGAACGTCATTTAAATATATAGATTCACATATGCGAGAGAAATATGAACACAATGTTGCTTTAATTTTGCGACCAAAACAAATAACTCTATAGTGTTTAAATAACTACAACTAAATAAAACATTTATAATCGATTAAAATTTTATGACAAATGAAATTATTAATAAAGCTATACAGCTTTAAAAAATGTAATTCTTAATGGCAGATTTTTGTAACAGTTCATGTGTTTTCATGTAGAGTTAGTTTTATCTTTCGAGACTTACTGTTACTTACATGTTTTTCCAAAAAATGTATTTTTTATCAAATATATGTAATATCGTTATCTCGAATATATCAAATAGCTTGTAACGCTCATGTGATATAACATTTTCCATCTTATTAAGGTATAAATAACAGTCATTATTACATGCTTGGCGTTGTTTTTATAAAGAAAACATAAGGAGAGCCACTGGGCTTTCCAAAAGCCGTATTTTCCCGGTGACGCAATAATTGCTAATTTGCATATGTGTAAGCATTTATTGCGTCATGTTTGTTCTTAGTGTTACCCTCCCGGGTGGCATGCCGATTAACGTTTTTAATCAAGACATTTTATATTTCATGTTTTCGATTATTACTTTAGGTCTTAATTATAAAACTATGTTGACAATAGAAACACAAAAAGCATATAATAAAAATAATACTTCATGCTTTCAGGAAAATACGGGAATATCATTGCCCCTCGGGAGCCCGCCCGGGAGGGCCCTCAGGCTGCGCCTTCGGGCCCTCCCGAACGGTCTCCCTCGGGGCAATAATATCCCGTATTTTCCTGAAAGCATGAAGTATTATTATAATATAGACCCGCGAAGGTGGTGATATTATAACACTTGATTAAGCTAAATACAATGTGTTATATCTATATATACTTTACTTTTAGTTAGAAGCAGTATAAACATTTGTAGAACTATGTTATCTTTTCTTCAATATTTGAATTTGCATAATCGAATGATCATTATGTGGCATCGCTATCCAGTTTAATGTATGGTAATTTACTTGCATATCTAAAACATGTTTTTTTTTAAATAGCAAGAAAACAGGCTGTATTGATACAACTTTTTACTACTAAAACGATTGATTGTAACGAAAAACCATATGAATATGTTCATCCCTTAAAATTGTTGTGTGGAATTCAATGTTAAATTCTGGACATGAGCGTTGCCATATTCAAATATTTTTTTGTTTGTTTGTAACGGTAACTCATAACTGCAAATGGTTTTGAAATTTATGAGAAAATCTGTGTGCTGAGCGTATAAAACCATTGATATGATTTTAGGCTGCACATTTATATTTAAGTTTTAGTAAAGCCATTTGTTATAATGTTATCACTATATTTTTATGTGATGTTAAACTTGCTAATGAAGGGGAAAAAATCCTATTTCTATCACGATGTGTTTTAGAATGGTTCCCCTATCGTTAATAGTGTATGGTATCACCCAATGTAGATGGGAACCATTTTTTTGTAACGAATTAATTGATTGGCTTTCAGAGACACACCCCCAAATCACGTGACTTATATGGCATGTGAAAAAACTGGCTTTCAGATCAAAACAAAATGGTGGATGATACCAGTCCATATATATCTTTGATATTAGGGATGGGGACCAGTCTAGATGTGTTTAAATAAGCTAATGATTTAGTAATTATTGGGGTTGTCTTTGAGCCCATATTTGAGGATAAAAACAATAATGACTATAAGCTTTGATCATTAAATATCATTTATTGTGTAATGGGAAAATCCGGTGCAACAACGTGTTGAATTGCTATAAAACAATTATTCAAGCCGTCAAAATGCAGTGCAATGTGAAGTTGTGTATATGTTATATAAATGAATTATATAAATAAAGAAATGCATTCAACCATGTATTCATCCTTATAACAATGTTAATTTGAAACACATTAAACACTTATTATCTAAAAATAGAGGAGCCGTTTCATTTTGATTTTCATGTCTTCCTTATTTGCATTGTTATTCTTAGTCAAAAATAAATATATATTAATTATATGAAATTGTTATAATATTCAGATTACTTTGATGTTGTTTTTATAAAATTAGAAATGTAAGATATGGTAGTTACTTAATATTTTGACTTCTTTAATCTAATGGTCCATTTAATAAGTTATGTTACATCAAAACATGATATAAATCTTCGGTTCTACTCAAAAACGCGAAAATTAGTTTGGTATTTTATATTTTGGTATTACGTATTCTAATATATATAAATGCATTACTTATTCTGTCGTATCATCTTTTTTTGTAACTATGTGTTAATGTTCATCTCAAATCGTACGTTTTTATTTTTTCGTGATTTTTTTCAAGGTAAAAATTCATACGAATATTCCGCTGAACTCATGTACTTTAGACCATAAAATATCATAATTTGAAAAAAAAATAAAATTTGATGATTTTGTTTAAAAAGTCCTGATGTGTTTGTTTGTGAAAGTTCTGAAAAAAAATCTCAATAAAAACTCACAGCAATCTTTGTGTGTTCTTTTTAATTGCTATATAGTACTTTATATAAGAAAATATATATATACTAGTTAATAATTAAACTGGCATGGCCATATTCGATAAGATGTACAGTATTGCAGTAAAACTCATCAAATCTGACATCTAACAAAGGAGTACAAACATAAGATTACGCACACAAGCACTCCAAACAAATAAGATGGATATAGCCGAAGGTGAACTTGGTTTTATTACTAAAGATGCAAGAAAATAAGTGAATTCACCAAACTATATTAACAAGCCATTTTCCAATTTGGATTTGTTTCACTGAAAAAGTATAAAGAGTGGATTTGATATAATAATCGACTTAATAAATCACAAATATGTCTTGGAGTAAGTGTATGTATACATATGTAGAGTACTACGGTAATACATTATTTTATAGTTTATAGTTCTGTAATATAATAAATACTTCCAAAATCGTTTTTTAATATATCAAAACTTTATATTAAATCAAATAACTTGATGGCTGTCCTTTTTTAAAACTCTCCCTTAAGTATTATACGTGCACATGTACTACCTAGTCCACAAAAAACTTAGAAACCAGGCAAAATCCCTACCGATCATACTCGTTCAAACTTAAACTTGGGGACGTGAGCTCAAAAGGACGTGGCATCAAAAGAACCTGACGTCAACAGGACATGACGTCAAAAGGACAGTACGTTAAAAGGACGTGACGTCAAAAGGGCGTGACGTCAAAAGGACATGACGTGACATTTGTCGCATATGTTAACGTTTTTCTGATGCTATTTAACGTCGAAATGTTGGGAAAATGCACTTAGTGCGACTTCGTACTTTACTGATCCTACATGTATGTCCGCAATGAAAACGAACTACCAAGAAACGTTCATATTTTACCAAAGGCCAGTGATATCCGACGTATCTCGATGTCTTGTGAGATATTGAGTCATATTTTTTACACTGTGAATGAATCATCATAAATTTCGAAATCACTATGCTATCACTATTTAAATAAGAAAGAGAATAATGAAATACAAAAAAATCATTTGAAGGGTTTCGGGCATTAAAAATACTACCTCATTAAAAATGTGTCGAGATCTGCTATATCGGCGATATCTTGAGAAAGGATAAACCTATAGACCTCGATATTGGTCAAAGACTGTTCAGACGATATCTCTACTATTAATAAACCTAAATACTTGATGTCATGAATAGGAGTTATGCTAGTTTTGGCGCACTGTCCTTGGACAGTCTTGTTGTGCGGTGCATGGGGCTAGTAGTACAGGTGATTACAGGTGCATTGAATATGAGATAAATGAATAAACTGTTTCATTGATAATTCGGAATGATAACAGTCCTTATCTTTCCTTTTTACTTATGCCCTTAAGAAATAAGAAATGTGATAGTTTTATGGGAGATTTCAATTGCTATCTGTCAATCTCATAAGAAGTTTGCAGCTTTAAATTACAATCAATAAAATTATAACATGGTCAGACATAAGCTTTGAGCTTCCTCATAATAAATGAAATCATCTAAATAATACTATTATGAACAAACTTGAAACTATTTACTAAAAAGTGAATAGACTAAATAGTAAATAAATTTAAAGTTTATAGATAATAAGGTATGTAAAATAATGTACAGGAATATAAATGGCATTAATTTAAATGTCATGCATGATTATATTTCTTTTCAAAAATTCATCAAAAGCTTTGGGATGTCGCTTGGATGCTGTATTCTGAGTTTTTGGATAGCTCAATAATACATAAATGAATTCATAAATGGATAAGAAATTTAGAACGCATGTTAAGCATTTTTATAGTAAATCCATTCTTTATCATTGAACCAAGGAAGAACGTTGTGGTATGAAGCGATATACGAAATCATTCAAATTGTCTTTAATGAAAGCTACTTCATACGGACAGCCCGTGTCGAGTTATATATATATGTTTTAAAGAAAACTCAAAAACGCATTTTGAAAGCAAGCTGGGCGCGATTTACATGTTTGTAGAATTAACCATACTATTCGAAAACACGGATTGCTACAGGAAAAAATACTTGAAGAACTCAAATCATTCATATAATAAATGTTCCAAAGTGGCCAGATCCTAATAAAGTGTGCCAAAGATCGAGGAATTCCATCAAGGTCAAAATAGATTTATAGGTTACTTGTCCTTTACTTAAATTCGGCATTCCATGAAGGGCACCCCACGACCAAATTTTAAAACGTGTTAATTTGAGCATAAAACCACTTGTTACATGGAAATATACAATAAATAATCAAATTCAGAAGAACAAATTTTACAAAAAGGTGTTCCTATTTTTGTAGCTAGCTGGCCTCATTGCGCTCATCTAAGCAGCTAGAATCCGGAGAGGAACACCTTTTGTGAAAAGCGAAAAGTTGAAATACTTTTATATGATACCAATTTTTAATATCATTTCCATTTAGAACACCTAGCTATATTATTCTTACAAAAATAAAAATAAAATTTTCAAATCGGTTTTTAAAAATTAGACAATAATTGAAAAAGCTGTTCCTTTAATTTTTGTAGCTAGCTCGCATTTTTCGTTTTGATAGCTAGATTAATTTTGAAAAGGAACACCTTTTTTGAGGAACACCTCGTGGTGTGCCCTTCTTCCATGCTACTAAGATAGCTAAATAAGTTTTGAGTAGACGCAGCGGAAGTACAACTCTTGATGGAAGTAGTTTATGAGTTCTTTGAAGAAATTACTTAAATTGTGTTCCCTTTTTTTCTCTCATCAATAGGCATTTACTAGACTGGCGGGTATTTAATTCGATGCCTTAGTCACTTATTTTCTATTCAAAATTGAAAGTTTTATCGTCAGGAATATATTTGAATATCAAGATTGACTTTGCTATTGCCATTGCCTTTGGCTTTGTTCATCATGGTTCATCAAAGATACATTTTTAAAAAAATGCTTGGTCGAAAGCTCGAGCGACATTTTCTAATATCGCTGTGAAATTCGGTAAAATGCGGTAAAGTGATTTTTTCTAGTAAACCCAGCGAGCCTGGCCACACCATTAGACGACATGTTCTTTCGTTTTGTCATTAAGAAATCCTTCATTTAATTTAAATAAATTTACAACGTGTTTTATATGTATTTTACCATCTATACTGCAGTTTGATAGGAATAAACTTTCGTTTTTATTGTTTCGATTACTTAGTATTCGTCCAGGTGCTGGTTTCATAAAACTCTTGACAAATCACATCATGGATTTATTACCGAACTAGGGGACATAAGAAAATGATATAATAGCATTCAAACTAAAGCAAATCTATTAACACAACTATTAATAAGTACCAATCACTTAGAAATGTGATGCAAGAAACTCGGTTAATGCTAAAAAACACGGAGCAGCATTCTATCATAAGTATATTTCAAGCATTTGGTTTTATAAATACTAATTAATTTCACATAAAATGTATCTTTTTCAGCTCAACCCACTTCTTGGACATTATAAAACAAATCATTGTGATACGCGGATAAAGCATATTTGAGATGAATGTGGATAGAACTTTGCTTAAAATGTTTGATCATTTTACGACGGAATTTCGAGCGATATCAGGTAAGTTGTACAATTAAGAGTAAATGATATTTGTTTTCATAATAAATCAGATAAGATAGTATAGAATAATGGTCTCTAAAGAAGTGTATCCGCTTTCCATGTATGTCTTTCATAATCAATTCCTAAATTCATTTCACTTTGTGTGTGTCTCTTTATGGTTATGAGAACGCATATACAACTATCTGAAGACGTGCTTAGAGCATAATTAAAACATCTAGTGCAAACTCTTAGTTTAAAAAAAAACTTTCAAAATTTACAAATTTTCGTGGCAAATTATCACATGTTTAGTACAAAAGGTAAGTTTAGTACAAAATACCGTTTATACATTTATTTAGATAAATATAGATGTTTCACTTGCTTATCGCAAAAGACACTGATATGTTTTTACATAATTTCAAAAACACAATCATTTTCAGATTCCATGTATGTAAACTCCACATCCGACACACCCCTTCCTCCTGATTATGACGATGAATACCGTGCCGCAAGCATCCGAATCAAAACAAGATTCATTCTACTTGGCGTCATTATTCCACTGGGTCTCGTTTTCAATACAACCGCCTTTGTCGTGTTTCTGACCGCTCACCCGAAAAGAACGCGTCGAGTGATTACCAGTTATTACTTGATTGCGTTGACGTTTGCGGATTCAACGTATCTGTTAGGTAAGTCATGTATTGGAATTTTTTAGCATCGAATGAATCTAATGAAAAAATCAGAGCCTTGGGTATCAAAATTAAAACAAGGTTAATTTTACTTGGCGTCATTATTCCACTTGGTCTCGTTTTCAATACAATCGCCTTTGTCGTGTTTCTGACCGCTCAACCCAAAAGAACGCGAAGAGTGATCACTAGTTATTACTTGATCGCGTTGACGTTTGCCGATTCAACATTCTTTTTGTATACAAGTGAATGAAACTCGAAACTAAAAATGAGGATTTTAGGTGTTTCATGAATAAGTCACGTATGGGTATATTAAGCATTGAATTAATCTAGAGTTAATACAGAGCGGCGAGAATTAAAATCAAAATGGGATTCATTTTGCTTGGCGTCATAATTCCACTGGGTCTCATTTTAAATTTAACCGCTTTTATCAATGTATTACATGGTGATTACATTTGAGCATTGAATAAAACTAAAAAACTGAAGTTGCGGATTTCTAGAATTTTTGAGGGAACAATTGTATGTTGATATATTTTATATACGGCTCTATATATAATCCTTCTCGACAACCCATGCCTTCTTTGCGCCGCATGAACACATGACGTCAAAGGGACGTGGTCATTTAGACGTAGGCTAAATGAATGTGTTCCATTTGTAATTTACACGAAGACAGATGAACGTCTTTCAAATGTGACGGCAGATATCATTTGGGCAATTTCATTGTTAATGATGATGTTAAAATGGCTTTTGGGAACTACTTCGGTAGGATCGAGGGCACTCAACGAATTATTTTTTTTTTTATATTCAACAAAATGTTTATTCTGAAGTTCCAAGCAAGCAACGCAGAAAAGCTATTGCAAGCAAACTTAAAATCTCCTACCAGAATAAAGATTTCAATAAATCAAAGGTGTATGAGGTTATTCTTTCACAGATTAGTTTACAGAGACTAAATTAAGATACAGGTGCGCTGGTTTATGTACTTACAAACATAATCCTAGAGTAAATTAATAGTTTCGAAAAAAAAACCTTTGTTCTGTTCTGAAAAAAAAATGCAAGCAAGGAAGAGCTGCTACAAGAATAAACATTTACCCGAATAAATCGTTGAGTGCCCCTCTAGGATGTTGCAACAACGTTATTCCCTCGTGCGCGCACGGATCACTTTCATATGGGAACAATGAGAACGTCATATCGACGTCTCGAGGTCTGGTCGAGTTTTGAAGAGTCGGGATGATGATTGTTGTTTGTTAATTTATTTGTATCTTGGATACCATTTTTCTTGAATATAAAATATTTCTTGCATGATTACTTTAATTAAATAGCAAATTTCATTCACATCATGTAAAAAACACATGTTTTAATTTCTACAGTTTGAGCTTTTGGATACATATTGTCTATTATACATATTTCATTGATTTCAACTTTATCAACGGCTGTCAAACAAATTATCAACTTGAGTACCATAAATTCACCTATATAAAAATTCGAAATACTTGGGTGTTAAAATTACATTACATAAAAATATATAGATCTATATTTTCATTCTACTTCCTGGGATATTTTGCTACTAGTATAACTACATCTAAATTGTACAGTTATATTTTATATAGTTACAAACCATGTAACCCCCTACCCTCACCCTCCACCCCTTAATTAAAAAAAACTCGATTTGAGATTTTCTCTAGTCCTTGCACTTGATTTGTTTATGTATAAAACAAATGAGGTAACATGTTTCTATCATTTGGCTGGTTTGAAAAATGTTTTTAAAAAATGAAATAAACTTTTACCTCAGTTGCTCATTGTTCAACTTTGTTTAAAAAATGATCATAGAAAATCTATAGAACCGCATGTACACGAGATGTATTTCCTTGCATCAAATATCTATTTATTGTCCTGTGGCACTTTATTTAAGTCACTTTATATACTCATAAATATAGTAATAGTCCTTAAAATCTTTTTTTAAATAATATTTTAAGCACTATTACTATATTTATTTGTATAAAAAGTGATGTATTTCCTTATTTTGCGAACTGTTCCAATAAATTCAATAAATCAATAAATTGGCATGACATATTCATTTTCTCGTGCTAGCATATTGATATGTTCCTTTTATTTAACCATATTACCGTCCGTAATCATATGTAATCGAAATATTCCTTGCGTTCCTTTGCCAATTCTTCCTCACTGGGGTCCTTCATATTCAAATCCTTGAATTTATCGATTTCCGCCTCTTTCTTTACTGTCACCCACCAATCAACGAATTCCTCTCCAAGCGCCTTAACGAGCACCTCGTCTTCCTATAACAAAATATATTAAATTAGCTCATATCACCTTGGTATCAAAAAATTGCTCATATGAAGTCATATGGTTTTAGTGAATCAGGACCTTTTTAATAATGTTTGATTAACTATTGATGACATCGTTGCGACGAAACCGTTCCGACTTGGATGATTTAAAAAATCTTTAAAATTAGCTAATATCATATCATGCTTCTAGTGAATAATGACTTTATGATTGATGACCTCATGATGACCTTGTTGTGACTTCGCCGCCGTTTTGACTCGTGATTCGATTTGCATCGATATTTGTGACAAAAGATATGCTAATATAAAAAAAAAATAATAATAATTACTACACCAACCTGTAGCGCTTGAATGCACTCTTCGAAGCCCGGAAGTGACTCATTCGTCTCACGCTGACCCGTTTCCGGTGGCTCGATCTTATTCTCCAACCCATCCAGCCCCGCCGCCACGGTCGCCGCGCATATAACATACGGATTACACGCTGCACTAGGCAAGCGGTTTTCGACATAACTCGCGTCGTGCGTTGCCGATTTAACGCGCAGCGCGGCGAAGCGGTTATCGATGGCCCAATCGACCTTGATAATCATAATAATAATGGTACTTATATAGCGCCTTTTCAACTAATTGTCCAAAGCGCTTTACAATATAATAAGACGAGACAAATGCTTATTCTAACACATGCATGTGACTAGTTTAAAACATACAAGATTTAAAATGATAACACTGATATAATACTGAGCCGTACATAAAAAAAAAACAAAGCAAAGCTGACACATGACTAGCCTACTTTGATAATAAAAGTCCTTGTAGGCAGAGCGAAAATAATGTGTTTTGAGGTCTTTTTGAAAAGAGGTAGAGAATAATAATAACTAGATAGATGGTGTGCTTCTAAAAAAGCACAATTATCTGCAATCTTTTTCTTTCCTTTTTTGAATATTATGTTTCATAATTGTTTTTTTTTCGATAACTAAAGGAATAAGATCCCAATTAATGTTCAATATTTGATATAATCTAGCTGAAGGTCAATATAAAGACAAAATATACATAGCTACTTTGTTATAGGTTTATCAAATAATTGAGTCACAATATAGAAGTCATATTTCATTATAACACAAAGTTACAATAATTGGCTTCAAAGCGAAGTGAGGTACTGGACACAACGAGTATCGATTATGTGTCACAGTGCTTTTATATAGCGATCCTTGATTGATGACGTCAATGACGTGTGCAGTATAAGTGACACACCCCTGTAAATGAACCAATAAGGGGCCAGGGATTCCTCTCAGTGGTTTCAGCAAGGCGAAGAAAAATGACATTTAAATCTAGGGGTGGGTGTCTTAAAAGTTAAATATCTTCTTTATCATTTATAAAATCGTTATCAAAATATCCTATGTTCCATGTTCGATAGCTCTTTTATGTTAATGTTTATATATAAGGGTGTGTTATGATTTGCAATATATAGAAAATCGATGCAAGGGAACATATTGAATTTT
>LQRL01155715.1:2566-15210 GCA_001703475.1 Hydroides elegans
ATCACGTGACTAAATTAAGAAATTTAAGACAACTCTCAGTTGTCTTACATTTTGTCTGAAACTTCTTAAACTTCTGAAACTTCTGAACAAAAAGAAACGCTTTTTTGTCTTAAGTTTCTTAAACTTCTTAAACTTCTTAAACTTCTGAACAAAAAGAAACGCACCCATTGACTCAACCAATGGAAGGCTTTATTTTACAATTGCTTGCATTTTGTTCATGTTACAAAACATTGCAAATCCGGCCAACTTTTTCCCAAGATCACAAAGAAAATTATTGTATTATCGCCCGGTTAAATTCAGCATTTCTCTTGTATACGGCATCGGATCTTTGTTTTACATAAATGAATAATAAACATTACCTTTTCATCGATATTTCCATCGTTAAGTTCTCCGTTGGTGGGACCTTTCATTTTGAAACGAGTTTTATCAGTTTAAACAGGGCGCCGCGATTTGTTTTGTTTCAATGTTTATGATTTCGAAACACCGTTATTTTAGCCCGATTTTCACATTTTAATTTTGATTATATTGTTTTTCGCAAAAAAAAAGGATTATGGTATTTTAGTTAAGTTTTATCATTTTCAAATATGACAGCACATATAATCGGCCTAATAGTAATGCTTAACGCGAGGACATTATTTTTAACTTTCTTTGGAGACAGCTCGATGATTGAATGGCAATATATTTTTTTCAATTATATCGTTTATCTCTGATGTGAATTTATCTAAGTCGCTTAATGATAAGCAACAAATAGACATGGCCATTTTAGATTTCAGCAAAGCATTTGATATGGTTTCTCATCCTAAATTGCTTCACAAACTAGATCATTACGGCGTCCGTAAAAACACTCTTAGCTGGATCAAGACATGGATAACCAACCGAACCCAACAAGTAGTGCTTGATGGTGCAATATCGGACCCGGTAAACGTCAAATCAGTCGTTCCGCAAGGTACTGTCCTAGGTCCCTTGATGTTTCTCGTGTTCATCAACGACATTGCTGAGCGCACTTAGCCCCAAATTCGGTTATTTGCAGACGACTGCTTAATCTACCGTCCAATCAATGATGATAATGACTCTACTATTTTCCAGCACGATTTAGATCTCCTGTGCCAGTGGGCAAGCGCGTGGCAAATGCGCTTTAATGAAGGCAAGTGTTACATTCTACACATCACAAAAAAACAGAAACAAGCGGTGCCATAGGTATCTTATGAACGGAATCGAACTCGAGATACGTTCTCATAATCCCTACCTTGGTGTAGAGATACAAGATGATCTGAAATGGAATAAACATATCGACCAGTGTACCACCAAGGCCAATAGAAACCTCAGATTCTTGCGTAGAAACATCACCAGATGCCCTGAATCTATTAAGAAGCAAGCATATTGTGCTTTAGTCCGCCCCTACTTAGAGTATGCCGCAGCAGCTTGGGACCCCTACCTCAAGAAAGACCCTCGTTAACTAAAAGCAGTCCAAATACGTGCGGCTCGCTTTGTGAAGAATGAATACGACCGTACACAAGACACAGTCACGGCTATGTATCATGATATGCAATGAGACACTCTAGAAAAACGACGCAAAGTCCTTCGCTTCACTCTGCTCCATAAGGCATTACAGGGTAATGTCCACATAGCTCTACCATCATACATATACACAAGGACAAGATACACTCGCAGCTCGTTGCAAAGCCGACTAACAAGTGTTAGCATATCCTGCAACGTGTACAAGTACAGCTTCTTCCCACGTACAATACCGGAATGGAACGTCCTTCCTGCCGACGTCACGTCCTAAAGCGACTCAAAATATTGCAGCTAGTGTAAAGGACACTCCTGTTTTTAGTCACACTATCGCACTCGCACGGATTTTATCAAGTGATTTTAGTTAACTGCACAGACACAAGCTGATTTTATATACACATCCGCACGACGCACACCCTCGGCGTGATGCCCCATGGTTTTGCCGAGTAACCGGATAGAAGTAAAAGAATGACTGATAGTTTCAATGTTCTTAGAAATTTTTATAGACGAGAAACAGTAAATTTAATTTTTAATTTCAAAAGAACTTAATCATATTTATATCATGTATATATTTTCATGAGTCGGTTTTCATGTTTTAAAAAATAATTATCGTGTTAAAAGTATTATATTTGATAATTTATTTATAAAAATGTACTTTCGATAATATTTAATGATATTTTACTTGCGATATGAATTCAAATCATAACCTTGTTTCGAACAAAGCAATATAATTAATATCAAATTTTGAAAAACAAAATGCAGTTACCGTGTGATATAACAAATAGCTTTTTTTATGTCGAATATTGAATTTGGTATCATTATATAGTCGAATAAACTCTGACTGAAACCATATTAACATTATTCATATTAACTTTGATTTATTTTAATAAACTTTGGAAATCAAATATTGTCAAAAACAGTGTATTTCCCTAAATCCTTGTCATGCTTTAATCTAGATGGAGGGGCTAATAAAATATCATGCTGATTTAAGGATATTTTAAATAAATTTATTTGATAAATTTTAAAATACTTATGTGGCAACATGTTTTAAAATGAATGTAAAGGTGTAAATACTAAAAAAAAAACACGTTTTATAGCATTACATGGCAGATTTCAAGCCTTGAGGGTGAGGGTCGAAAGGGGTTGCGATGAGTAAAAACTTAAAGATAAACCGATGAAAAATCATTCAATCAGCCAAACAATAAACCAAAAGCATGCTGAAGGAGAGAAAAGCATTTGAGAAATATTTTTGGCATGTAAATTTGAGAAAGTTTACTTTATACATTTAGTTTGAATCTAAATCGTCTACCCAAAGGAATATCATTCTAAATGTTGGTCATCCACCTGGCACTAGTATAAATATACAGGACTATTCTGTGGGAGATAATTGGAATTTCATAATGCAGATTCTCGAATGGACTTCCTTACACATTGGTTATGCTAGCAATTCTTATTAAGAAATGCTCGATAGGAATATCTGAGTTTAGATGAACTTAAACTGAAAGTGTTCAACTTTTCTATGACTAATTTAGCAGTATATAACTGAAAAAAGTGATTATTCAAGCAAGATATGAATGGGATTTAAGTTTTGTAGAGCAGACGGTAGATACTTGACAATAAGCTCCAATGAAAACTCTTCATCTGCAGATATGCCTTAAACATTTTTATTCCTTTTCTACTGCTTCTAGTTCGTGAGAACTTTCATTTGAAAAAAAAGAGAAATTATTACATGCTTGGCGTTGTTTTTATAAAGAAAACATAAGGCGAGCCACTGGGCTATCCAAAAGCCGTATTTTCCCGGTGACGAAATAATTAGGTCACAATGTTAATTTACATATGCTGTTGCATTTATTGCGTCATTATTGTTTTCTCTCGGGTGGCATGCCGATTGACGTTTATAGTAAAGAAAATCCATATTTTATTGTTTTGAATATCACGCTGTACCTTATTTATAAGCCAATGCTTACAATACAAACATAAAAAGCATATAATAAAAATAATACTTCATGCTTTCAGGAAAATACTGGAAAATCATTGCCCCTCGAGAAACCGGTCTCCCTCGGGGCAATAATATCCCGTATTTTCCTGAAAGCATGAAGTATTATTATAGTATTGATTCCATTAGCATGTCGCATTAGAGCATCATATAGAGCCCTTACCAGTTGTGTGTGGTACTTGCAACCAACATATGAAACACGTAATAATTGTAGAAGTATAAAGGATTATCGGTAACGATATATATTTTCATAACCTGAGAATATATCTGATTTGAGGTACTAAGGATAAAATGGATTAAGGTAAAACGAGATGCACTTAATGGCCAAAATAGGCCAAAATTTTATTGTATTTAAAATATGACCTTGTCCTCACTGGAACCTTAGAATGGAGAGTCGTAGCGGCTATATTAAAGGTCCATTATAAGTTCACATGAAACTGTCAGATGTGTATATTTCCTTGAGTAACCTTATAGTAGTTACGACCAAATTTACCTAAACAGACGTTGGACGTTTCGCAAATCAGTCAACATTTTATTCCTTCTGTGTATCATGTACACAATCGAGAAAAGCCAAGTAAGTTTTACTTGTGCGCATGCAACATATGTGAATCCCTATACATGTATTTCAATCATAGTTTAATAAAGAAATTCCACTTTAGAAAATGCATCTTTTAGAAACAAGGAAGCAAAGGTGAAACACGAAAAGCCCCCATTTCTACATACACATGCAGTATGGAATTTGAAAAGCAAATAAAAAAGAATGCTAAATCACATTTATCAAATGGTTCAGACAAGATCATTTTAACGGAGGTTCACTAACTGATCTACCAAAAGATGATAGGGTTTGGAAAATGACTTCAATCATCCATCACTTGCTTTGAAAAGGAATGCCTTACGACTAATATCACAAGTAAACATTTGGTTAAGCGGCATTTGTTGCTTTGGATTAATATGTATTCCATAATCGCACACATTTTCCTTTATCTCAACCATTGCTCACATCACATCCTATATTAATACCAGGAATGAATACAAGTAATTTCCATGGTAGTTGGTCTAAAGTACTAGCCATACACTTTTAACATCAAACGAAAAACATATTTCCTGTTTTCTAATATGTGTAGATTAAGAGTTAGGGCAAACTGTAAAATCTTTCGGGAAACCCTTATATCTCAATTTAAAAACGATTTCAATAAACGATTAACATAACATGTATGGAGAACCTGCTTTCATACAAGTGGCAACAAATTGGTACCTGGAAGCTACTAAACAGTTTATGTTTTATTTCAAACATGCTTGTTAAATTATTTAAGGCCGACCTTTCTATTAACACATATCACTCTTATGTATATGTTCACCCCTGGTGTTTCACTTTCAATTCTCATTTTTGTGGCATTCAAATCTAACTGATCCAGTTCCATATAGTGCTTTGTATGTCAAACCCTTTTTTATTCATATTGTTTCTATCAGTTTCAGTTAAGTATGATTTTCGGTATCCTCTTCGACTTTCTTGTAATTTGGCCGGCACTTAATCTGGTATTCTGTATATATTTTTAAAGCGCTTTAATATGCCTCGTTGTTATGGTCGTTGCTCACGGATATTGCTAGACCTTCTCGTATAGTTGTTGTTTTTTATCCAGCTGTTATTCGTGTCCCACCGGATATAAAGGTTTATGTAGAGAAGCTACTATTTTTCTACGACATCATAAGAGTTCACGATTAACAGCAATACAGGAAAATATTTGTTAGCAAAGTGTTGAAGATTTAAATTTTTGCCTTTTCTCCTATGTTTATGTTTATTAGGAAACACGGATTTTAATTTGGAATAAGCAGGTTAGTTAGCTGTTTTCGTATTTATATGTCCTCAGTTGCACCACGGCCACTACATATATATTTACACTTTTTCTAATTCCGTCACCATCTTTTTATGCAATTTTTGTTATCATTTTTCTTATTGTTTCGTGCATGATTAATCTTATATTTACATCATTATCATATTGATCTTCTTTATAAACATGGCCGAAATATTTGAAAGATTTTCAAAAGTTTAGCACTTTTATTCAATAGCATACAACTCAGCCTTAAACGTTTGTAGCATTTGATTATAAATATAATTAATATTCAAGTAAGTTACGATGAATGTCTACAAACATATGTGACAAATGTTGTATACTTTGATTTGATGGAGAAAATAACATATGATCATTGGTGTAGTACGAATGATTATAAAGTATGTGATACCATATTCGGATTTTATGTCTTAAGGGCTTGCTGATTCGATCTACAATTATATTGAACATGATAGGTGATATTATGTATTCATCACTTCACATGTGTCTCAATGTATATGTTGTCAAACAGTGTATATTGCAACGTCTAACGTCAACATATATAATTTAAGCTGTATTTTAAGTATTTGTTAATTTCCAATCAGATTATTTTATACGGCAGTGAATTCCAAAATTACAAGCTATGAGCGAAACGCTTTCATATTCGTTTTATATTGTTGTATTTTGAATTCTGCTTTTTGCCTAGTTACATATTATTATGTGTTGAGTTGTGATGAATGTTATATACGCTATACATAAAATGGATAATCAAAGTTTCATAACTTCTGTTAATTAAAGCATACTATGTCATTTAAAAAGGTAATTTATTTGAAAGCATCTGGGAACAGTTGATAAAACACGATTAACAGCTTTTACAGAACAAGCTGAATTAATTTTGTTTGACAGGTATTTGCCGAGACATTTATGTATTATATCACATGTAGTATGAAGAGACAAGTATGAATAGGCTTTGGTTTACTAGAACGTTTGCCTTATACAATACTGCTATGGACATTGATAGCTTATTCCTTACTGTTGAAATATATGTTTTTCTATGTCTTCCATGAAAACATCCAACTCGGCCAGGTACGTCGCATTTGGACGAGACGTTAAAAGGACGACCTACTTTGGGCCCATATGAAAGTTTTCCGGATGTGCTTTAACGTCCTGGCATCTGAAGAAAGTTGGTTTTACGTCCGACTCGGACGCGACGTCGGTGCGTAACCTTCTACGTTCAAGACGAATAAGGACGTTCGGAAAACCTTCATATGGGCCCACAGTAGGGCATCCTCTTAATGTTCGTGGACTACTTCGACCGTATGGTATATTTACAGGATTGAGTTTGTTGTTTTCATTGATGTTAGACCTACATACCATAATGCGCATCACTTATTATAACTTAAGGTATAATGAGAGTTTGAAATATTACTAGGAGGGCCGGATATCCCATTGATGGTTATTATCATTGATATTTTTGCAAATGTCTGCTGGTGTTTGTCCCGATTGTTGCCTGTACTTTGCTCATGGAAAGCAGCACTTCTTTCTGTTTCACGTATGGAAAAAAGTGTATTCGACTGCTCGGAATATGGAAACTATGAGTGTCGGTTAGACAATATGAGGAAACACATTTCTATGAGGCATGGACCTTCAAATCCTCACAATTGCAACAAATGGTTCCGCGATTTCAATGGTACGGTTGTTGCTAGATCCGCGGCTGTGAATTCAAGGCGCCACAGAGACCGAATTGGATGCACCACTATATGCATTATGTTGTTCAATACGGGTTGGTTAAAGCGGTAATATGTTTAGAGTAGGGTGTCGGGGTGCTTAAGAAATTCTCTCTCAGTCGTACAAAAATACAGAGAACATTATTTTTGAACATAATGTAAATTCGTATTTCAATAAAAAAATGTTAAAATGGAAAGATAGTGTTTAGGCGAAAACAAATAAAATAAAGATATAGTATATGGAATTTCTTCATCAAAACATAGCACGTCGTAGCATATATTGACAATATGTCGAAAAGTCATTTTGAATAGGTAATACGCTGTCTCGCATCATTAAGATTATTCGAAATTTTGGATGCCTCTTTAAATAACCAAAACAATATTTTTAAGGAAGATGTAATTTAATATTTAAATTATATGGATGGTGGCAAATAAGGGGTTTTGCAGGGCAATATCACCTGGCCCATATCGTTTGTGATATGGACCGGTTGCGTAGTGATATCATATTTTGTGAAAAGAAGATCTTATTTTAAAAATGTCATGGTGTCTTGAACCGGACTCGAACCCGGGTTTACCCCCTTGCCTCAGCGCTCTAACCACTTGAGCAAACAAAATTGAATACTCAATGCATTCACTTGCTTTATATATGGGTGCATTATGACCAGCGCCATATGTCAATTTCCGTATCGATTCCGCTGCCAATCAGGCACGTCAATCAGAATTGATCGATTTGAATTTCCAGAATTATAACGTTTCAGTCTGACGTGTGTGACATGTTGTTGACATCAGTTATGAAAAGAATGTGCAATGAATTTAGTGTATTTTTTGCTGATATGAAAAAAATGTTTAATGATATTTTAAAATATACAATTAATGAACACAAAGTTATTAGGAATGTGAAGGCATGTGCTTAGCCTGGAATATGAACAACAATAAAAAGAGACTGAAATAAGCATGATCTTTGACCTAAATGGAATTGAACTTTAGGATTGTTTATTGAATCTAAGGGAAAAGATGATTATGTGATTAATTGAGTTGCCATTGATAAAGGATGAACGGATACGATCGACGAAATGCATATAATGAAAATAAGACATCCAAAGTAGCGAAAAAATCAATGTTTATGAAATATATTATGACCAAACTAAAAGAGTATGTCCAAATACTCTTTTAAATAGCATAAAGTGACTTTGGACACACTCATATATCTACATAAACCGACAAGGCAGTTTGAAAGCACTATTCAAAAAGATTAATAAGTTTTTCTCGAAAATAGCCATTTCACGCTTCGTGATGTAAACGTTACGCAAACTTTATGCAAATAAAGTTCACGCTTGAAACTCTGAAAAGTGTTCGAAAAATGCGGAAATCTATATGTTGATAAATAAAATAAAATCTTCAGAGTCCTAATCAAAATGGTTATTGGCCCTCGGGATAGGGAAACGTAATGCCCGCGTTGCCCTATCCCTCCGGCCAATAACCATTTTGATTAGAACCTTTCGGGTATTAATTCTATTATATTCAAAGAAAAACATTTAAAGAACATTTAATGTATATAAAAGGAAAAGAGTGATTATTCAAATATGCATTTTTGGTAAAATCGCATTTATTCTCGCGAAATTTGATTTGAACGAATGTAATTATAATTTTCATTCATGTATGTGATAATTTTGAACCAAACGTTGAAAACTTGTATAGAAATTAACAGATTCATTATTGCAAATATTGGTATAAATTGGTTCTTGTTTCCGAGATTTCAGAGAAGATCAATCAGTCTGGTGACACAAAAGCCATACCAAGTCTATAAAATTGGCTTATTTTGGTTGCTGTATGTGTGTAAATATTTCGATAAATGTGCCTTATGCATGAATAGTGTTAATGTTCAACGTTTGTAGTATCTCTCTCTATTTTAACTGTAGTTTTATTCACTAGATTTTCAATAGTTGCTATATTTCTAATTTTGTTGGTTTACTGTAGATTTCGTATTTTTATCGAGGTGCCTTTACTTACGGGTAGGTATAAAGTTAATTGTAGTTAAGTTGTTCGCATAGTAAAATCATACGGCTCTAATTACACTTTAAATTTTAAGTTAAAAGTTGCAATTGGATCAATCAACATACTTGATGTCTCAATTTGGCTATGCCCCTACAAATTTTCATTTCTGCTCTAATACTACCACACATGAACATATTTATTTATTCAACATTGATTTTTTTCATTATATCACATTGACATTATTTTGTTTCAACCAAATAAACCCTTCAAGGGTGTGGATACTTGAAGAAAACCAACCTTCAAACCAAGCTTCAAATCACTTAAGGTCGTGGTGGCAACAAACACTATTTCCTTCATATAGCATATTGTAATTGGATTTTTAATAAGATTCGATTTTGAAAAAAAATAGTGAAAATCATTTAATCATGCTAAGAACTGTTTTTGCATCTGGGACAAATTGCAACGTAATAGAAATGTATTTTAATTATTATGTGTAAGGGAGTTACATGACTGTCAGTTCAATGCTATATTATAAACAGAACACATGATAAAAACGTCAATCGGCTCAGCCACCTTAAGTGGTTTGAAGCTTGGTTTGAAGGTTGGTTTGATCCGTGTGGCCATACCCTAAATGTCAATTTATTACGAACCAGTCACTTGATTAATATATATAACGCAGATTTGTTATGGCTTAGCTTATTCTTAGCATTCGCCTAATGTGTCCACATTTCAAAGGCTTCTAGGCGCTGCTGTGATATTTTGCTTATGGTCTATGTCATTATCCAGCGACTTTAGGATATCATCTAGCACCTTAATGAGCGCCGTTTCGGTGGATTGCTTTGACCTTTGACCTAACCATGCAGCAGTGTTGACCAGACATAGAATTTGGTGAACCTTATTCTAGATGTAATAGAGAGCTTATGATTACAACATCTAAAAGTGCCCAAAAAAAAGTTACCAATTTATCCAACAATATCCAAAATTGTCCTAAATTTGTATATCATATTGAAGTTTATTATTTCTTCTTTATTCATGTGAAATTTCGTAATCGGGAACGCATGGGTATAGAATCTATCATAGGTTAAGCAACAGTAGTGTCTTTTCAAAAGTTGCAAATTCTCTATTGAAGACCACCCCACGAGGTGTTCCTCAAAAAAGGTGTTCCTTTTTGAAATTGATCTAGCTACAAATTTTTGAAAAATACGATCTAACTACAAGAATTTAAGGAACAGCTTTTTCAATAACTTTCTATTTTTTTACCCATACAGTTGAAATTGTTAATTTCTTTTTATAATAAACATACAGCTAAGCGTTGTAAACAGAAATGTTATTAATTTTTTGTATTACATATAAGTATTTCGATTTTCACTTTGTACAAAAAAGGTGTTCCTCACCAGAATCTAGCTGCCTAGATGTGTGCAATGAGACGAGCTAGCTACAAAAACAGGAACACCTTTTGTAAAAAATGCCCTCCTTAATTTGATAATTAACTGTATATTTCAATATATCGGTTGATTTTATGTTCAATTAAACATTTGTTTAACTAGGTCGTGATGGTGCCGTTCGCTATTTGAAGTCAAAGTTCTACATAAAGTCTGTTTCCAAGTGTAAGATACCCTGTGACGGCTTTGTGCCATATAAGGGGCATGTGTTTTACTGCTATGAGGTGTGCGCTCACTGGTCAAGTCAAAGCAGAATTTATGCAGAACTTAACCTTAAAATAAAAGATTTGCATCTTTTGAAATGGACAACGCTTCTTAACCAATGCTTCTTAACCAATGCATACAAAAAAACTAAATTTCACGCAAATATAGAAGTGATATCATGTTTAGTATGATATAACAATTTTGGTCACCCATAGGATTTTTTTATAAATACAAATAAGATATAATGGTAACTTTCTTTTCTAGCCGCTTTTAAAATAAGGTTCGTCAAGTGCTATGTTTTTGCGATAGCTTACTATATATTTACAGTTGTGATATCGCTATCGAAATATTGGGATTGATTTGTCCGCCCGGGCAGTTTTTTCAGTGGTTAAATGTGATTATGAACATTTTGTCTTACGTCAAATCAAGCCCTTTTCAAGATTGCATCTGAAGCCACCACACGTGTTTGACAAATATCAAAAAATTATTAAGCAAAAGCCATGACACGTACAAAGAAAGCGGTAAGTTAAATCTGTCATTATACTTCATACTTACAACTTAATCCCATTTCATTTGAATGATTGAAATTATGTGTATTTTGGACATTTAATCATAACACGTGTTGTGTTGAACCTCGCCAAAGTCCTCAAATTCAACACAAGGACCATTGATGATTTAAGGGAAGCCGTAACAATATTAAGATGTGAATTAAATCCATTGCAAGTTTCAATCTTGTACTGTGGTGCTTTTCATGAAATATTAAAGATGCTACGCCGTACGCGTTTCAATCATTGTTGGTGTCGATCATCGATGTATTAAGTTATGGAAACCTGGTTGAGCTTCAAATACTTGTTTTAAAGTATCGCCAAACCCACGTGACTCGCTATGTTTCGAAAAAAATCTGTTGAGACAAGTCACAAGCAAATATATACAGCGTCATTTACAAAAGGTAAGCCACTGCAAAATCGTTATGAAATGTTCAATTAAGTGTCTCATCTTCATGTTATCCTTCACAGAAATCGAGAGGATGTCATTTGAAAGTGAGGAGCAAGTGCTATTGCCTGAACGAATGACATTTTGTCGTTCAAAGTCATGTATCTTTCTATGACAGTGGGAATGCCAAATTTGAATTGTAGTAAGGCTATATGATAAAATCGGCCTTATGCTCTGACACGTTATGAGGCACTGGTAAATTTATTACAGTGGCCAATGTGGTTTTCAAGTGTCGGGTGCATAGTATGGGCTGAGGCAAAATCCCCAAAAGTTGAGCATATGAAGATGAACAAGGGCACATGACAGTAAAAGGTTAAGATTGGCTAAGTAAGGCATTAGGCAAAAACTCACACGTGTGTTCGAGATGGCTGTGCGCTCAGCAGATCACTACAATCAACGATCCACGATGGTATGATTGCAGTGTTTTGCAGGTTTGTATTGAAACAAAATATTTAAAATGATACAGTTTATCAAGAAACAAAATAAGGCCGAAGTGAAACAAATTAAACATGTAAAATGAAAGAAAGATCATGTCACTGATCACTTGAAAGACCTTAAGTAATTTTCATGATGCATGACGTTTTTCTTCACTTTATGTTTGATTAGGCTGTTGCTGCCAAAAAGAACAAGAAAGCACAACAGAAGCCAGTTCCTCCACCGAAACCGGTGGAAGAGGAGGAGGATAGCAGTGATTCAGAATCAGAGGTAGGTAACATCACAAAACTGGTATTTTCAAGAAAATATAAACATGTTTTAGCTACACAACCTGACACAATTTGCATTCATATCAAGCAGGGTGACCACCAATCAGGGAAAACAGGGAAATCAGGGAAAAATCAGGGAATTTTTTTTTAGCAAAAATAAAATCAGGGAAAAATCAGGGAATTTCAAAATTTGAGGGAAAATCAGGGAAAAATCAGGGAATTTGATTTTAGTGATTCAGGGA
>LQRL01155715.1:27668-44422 GCA_001703475.1 Hydroides elegans
AGCCATTTCCGCCATGTTTGGTCTTATATATAGTAAAAAACTCTTAGCTTCAACAGCTATCTTCTCCCACAGTTATGATCATAGAGCTTTGAAACTTTAACACAAGCTTTTATATGGTCACTTCATTATGGATTGTGCTTTTGATGACGATCGAACCATTTTGGTCGCCATGGTGGACTTAGCCATTTCCGCCATGTTTGGTCTTATATATAGTAAAAAACTCTTATCTTCAACAGCTATCTTCTCCCACAGTTATGATCATAGAGCTTTGAAACTTTAACACAAGCTTTTATATGGTCACTTCATTATGGATTGTGCTTTTGATGACGATCGAACCATTGTGGTCGCCATGGGGGACTTCGCCATTTCCGCCATGTTTGGTCTTATATATAGTAAAAAACTCTTAGCTTCAACAGCTATCTTCTCCCACAGTTATGATCATAGAGCTTTTAACCTTTAACACAAGCTTTTATATGGTCACTTCATTATGGATTTTGCTTTTGATGACGATCGAACCACTGTGGTCGCCATGATGGACTTCGCCATTTCCGCCATACTTGGTCTTATATATAGTAAAAAAACTCTTAGCTTCAACAGCTATCTTCTCCCACAGTTTTGATCATAGAGCTTTCAAAATTGAACACATGCTTCTATATGGTCATCTTATTATGGATTGTGCTTTTGATGACGATCGAACCATTGTGGTCGCCATGGTGGACTTTGCCATTTCCGGCAATGTGGTCCTTTATATACAAAAAAGTCTATTTAGCCCATTCCGCATGACCATATACCATATGCTTTCGGTAAGACAGGTCGTATGGCGTGTAATATATACACGACCAAACCAGCCTCAAGCAGAATGGTTAGTCATGCGTAGGCTCTTGGGTTGGATGACTGACACCAACGATGGGTACGTGCATATTTCTAATTGAGACATTCCTTCTCAATTAGGTTGTGGGTTCGATCCTGGATTCAGCTCAAAAATATTTTTCCTTGACAAAATGCCAAAAATAATATTCTCATGTATGGTGCCTATAGAAGAGAGCCATATCTTATCTGAAAGTCTTTGATTTGATATAAATGGTTGTGTCACAATGTACTCATACATATTATGTGTATGTTCATTCATATCGCATACGGGCCTGTAGCTTAGGGGTATAGCATCGAACTCATAATCATAAGGTCGTGTGTTCGAATCCCAGCTTGTACCACCGATTCCTTATAATAATGGTATAGTGATATAAAAATAAATATTTTATTAATTGTTGTTTATATGGAGATGGTGAAACAAATGGATAACATATGACTTTTATACCGGCTTTTGCATTAAAACTTACCTGTTAATACAATTAACAATAACGCGTTTGCTGGTACTTAAAAAACTCAAGCTAAGATAAAACTAAAGCTGGGTCATTGTCCTTGACAATCTTGTATTTATATTATGATAATGATGTAAGATTTCGGTGTTCAAGCACAATATTGCAACAACAAAAACCATTGACAAGGACGTACATTGCATTTACTTAAAGCTCTCGCCCTTCGATTATAGCGTGATTATGATTTATGTTCTGAATAAGGATCGCATGTGATTAGCTCCCCATTACACATGAATGTTTATACATATTAATACCTCTTAGCCTTATCATGGCAAGTAATGGCACATTCTTATCTAATATTACATTCAATGACACATTCTTACTTCATTTATTAGACCCTCTAAGTGGTTCACATAAGATTTTTATCGCTGTGATTTGACTTAATTAGTCCTTACATAATCAGTATTTAGTACAACTAAACATGTTATGGTTAAATGTAATGTTACTGATATATCTCTTAGTTTTTAGTTATCGTTGCATGTTCAAAAGCACTTATGACAATTTTTGATTGCACATAAATGTCAAAAGATTTACATTTATTCTATTGTTTAAATAAAAACATGAATTATATCTTATGGCATGTAAAAGTGATAAACAATTGTTAAGACGCGTTCACCAACCTCGAATAAAGCACAGAACCTAATTAATGCGCTGCAAAATCAAATCTAAATTTGTATAAAACATAGAGGTTTGGTTTTTGTGTCTTATGCTTTTTCTTCGGGTGAACGCGGCATTAAGTTTGACACATAGAAGTTTATCAACTCCTTCAGAAGCTCACGGATTCGGCATATATTAAATGAAGTCCGTGCTCGATGGATAACGCTATGGCCCTGTTTCCTTAAATAAAAGCATTCACCCATCGGAGCACGATTGACCTTGGATTTTTGAGTATATCCATCCAACGAAGGACATTTTACTCTTTATTTTTTGTGGGCCATTGCTGCCGTTGAATATATGGTGGATTTTGATTTTATCCTATTCAATGTGAAACAGTTTTACCCATATGCTTAATCGTAATTATTCTTTTTTATCATTCAACCATTTGATAATGGAAGAAAAGGAAAATACGGGAAGTTACAACAGTTGCAAACCGTACAGTTACATTGGGGTATATGTTTCATTTCCATAATTAATTTGAGAATCAAATTAGATTTAACACATTTCTAGATATTTTTTAATTTTAAAGATTTTCTTCGACTGCCAACGAAAATTTTAAAGCGCTGCGTTGTGTTCGCGTCACATTATATTCGCTTTATAATCCTTGGCGCTTCGCAAATGTTGATGAAATTGGACGGTTGGTGAACACTTTTCCTTAAAAATGTAAGGGTGGGTATGAACCTTCTCGGATGACCCTCGATATGCATAAGTTACATTGTGATGCAAATGTAAGACTCCTTTGCATATGAGCCTTCGAAATTCCTCAACTCTCACGCAAGATATACTTTACTTGAAATCCATTGAAAATATGGATATGTCTTTAGCCTAGAGAGGTATTGAAGGTGAATTTGAGTGCTACTCGATATCCAGAAGGCTGCTTTTGAGGTTATATCAATGTTTGACAGATATTGGATATTCTTAAGATCATTGTTCGCCTAACATATATTATTAGACGTCAATTTTACCGTTGAATGTGGCGTTCATGTGATGATTTATGAAACGTCGCATTTGCGCTTATTTGCGACGTCAAATGATTCGCAATTATTGTATATGAAAAAGTTAGGGACGTTTGATTTATGCATTCTTTTAGCACTATATGAAATCCTTTGATACCAAATTTGTTTAAATTAGAAGATATTTCAATAATGCTGAATAAATAATCAACTATTTTATTGTGGATTCAAAGCAAGGATCGGGTCAATGACCACTCTTTTACATAATTAAGTGAGACACTGCTTGGTTAAGATCATTCAAGCATTTTGCTTAATTATAATTTTTATCCATATCAAATATTTGCAGGGCCAAATTAACCATATTGCCTTCATCAAATACATTTTGATTAAATTGTATGCGCCTTTATTTTTTATCAGTAAGAGATAGAACATTTATCATGGACATATACTTGTTAACAGGGTTAACATAATTCGTTTAAGGACGGGTGTTTAACTGTAATCTAACAGTAAAATCATAAAATGGACCAAATGTATTATACAGTATATGTAATGATTAATGACCAAACATGCCTATTTACTATCTGGCTGTAACACTCAAAAAGAGGCGCTATGATTGGTGTAAGTAAATGTTTGTCCTCGGGTAAATGACACTTTCAAGGACCCGCCAAGAGAAAGAGAGCGAGCGAAAGGAGGGCGGGCTTGCACTAGAAAAAGCAGATCCATATATAAATCACGCCGATCATAGCTCAGAACAGAAATCATTCACGCTTGTGAATAAGAATATTTATCAAAATTTTACACGCAGAATAAAGAATAGTATTGTATAAATTATTAAAATTCATTAGTTTGATTTATGTGAATCTTAAAAGAAATCAGTGAACGTTTACATTGCGGCTTATTATTGACACACAAAAGATAAAAGGAGCACATTAATTATGATAAAAATCACACGCATATAAAGCGGATAACTGATCCGGAAGGGCATAACAAAGACTGGTACTAAAAATAGTCATAAAATGATTGTGCCTCTAAAGAAGTCAAGCTTGCTATTTGATTGAAATTTATATTTCTGAACGATGGTCTATTCAGAGTATACATAGTTCATATAAACCGTCTGGATCAGTGATATTGGACCAAAAGAGCACAATCATACTGAGAGATTTGCAAATATTCAACATATTTTATAGTGATCAGCTACTTTGGATATCGATCTCACAGCATGGAAGTCTCCAAAAATAGCAACTAATTTAAGGATTATCTAGGAATTAAGACAGAAATAACTTTGCGGTCATATAATTTCATAACTGAATGTATTAAAAAAAAAACTATTTATACATTCGCTTGAGAATACATTCTTAGTTATATAGTGAGAATCGGTTCGAGACAGTTCAGTTCTAAAACTTATGCCACAAAACAAATAAACAGTTTTTAAATATAATTTGAAACAATTATAAAACAATTACTTGTTTGTATTTTAAATCAACTAAAGATGCCGGATATGGATAATCATCGAAACCTCGCCGACCATTTGCCACTGAGCATGATGTGCAACATCGACGGAGACGAGGATTTTCCGACGATGCAGAGGTCGGGCCTGCTTCCTCGAATCGCCAAACAAAAACAATTCCAAGTCGATGCGGATCCTGGTGCCAGCAAAGATGATGTTGATCATAAATGTACTCAAGTGCGCGGAGGTGAACACTCGGTGTTGACTCAAAGGCAATTTGGACCCATCAATATGCGCGAGCATAACTCTGGAAATATAAATTACAGAACGAATAAGCAATCTATTGACAACAGATATGTGAATATAGATAATAATCTGAGAAGGAGTGTATCTAATTTGCATCAGAGAAACGCGGATCCATTATCGACACCACAATGTGCGTCAGAAGCCGTGATTTGTATTCAGGATAATGCATCGCTTATTAAAAATACCACAACAAAAAATTCATCGCTTCTTCGCGGCGAAGTGCAAAGAAGCAAAAGCCTCAAGGACAAACGGAAGGATCCTTTACAATCCCGGGCGACACTCAAGAGAAGGGGAACGGTATGTCTTGGTAAATTGGATCCACTCAAAGTCAAGACGCCAATGGATCTCAATAATCAAAACACTGTTGTGTCTCCGAATGAATTATCTGATGACGAACAATGTGAACAGTTCATGAATAAAACGGTCCGTACGACCAGGTCGTTGATTGAAAAGTATTTGAATCCTAGCAGTGAAATAGCTAGGTATAAATCGTTCGCTTTGCAACGGGAGGGTTCAAGATTATTTTCGTTTTCGGCGGAAAACTTTGAAACTATGCCTGCAGCAACTCCAAAAGAGAACATTAGCGCCGAAAAACAAATGCGATTAGGAAATACAAACACTAAACAACGCTCAAATCCCGTGGTGCAAAATCAAAATAACATGAACATGTTGGATATAGGCAAAGGATACAAACAATACAATAGCAATGAAAACTGCCAGGTTATAATTCATCGTGAAACGGATAACCAAACGCGCTCCTTTCAGATCTCATGTTTCGATATTTCGAACATCGGCAACAATGCGAATAACCGTTCATACCGAAAAGTGTTCTTCTGTGTAAATGAACCTGAAGTCATGGACGTTGTAGAAAGTGAGACCGTAGTTGAATTCCGCGAACGCTTGGACCAATCTCGCTCTTCTACCACTTCTTCTTTAGAAGACCGAGAATCTCCAGTGAGCATGGATTCATATGCCAGCACACCCACGTCAAGCTCAACCAGTTCCAGTGACTCTTCAAGATCAGCTTTCAACTCAGTCAAAAAGCCGATCTTAAAGCAAAAATCGATACAAAAACATTTGCAAATGCATGAGGTTGATTCCCATGAATGTGGACAGACATCTGATTCCAGCGAATCTGACGCCACCAGTGTTCCTAATCCTGCAACCAGACTCCCTTTGCTTCCACGAAGCGGTTCAATGATCACCATAGCTCCGAAACGAAGCTATGCTGCCAGGTCAAATTCCGCTGGCCGGACAGGGATGACACATGAGCCACATAATACGATGGATCAGATGTATCGACACGGTTCATATAACCTGAATAGGGGATCATGTTCTCGGACTGCTAATAATACGCTGGTGAATGTTCAAGCCCCGGTCGTGAAATCTGTGACTTGTAGTCGAGAGTTTGCATCAGTGCTCCAAGATCTAGAATGAACATTCGCATTTCGTTTTCGTTATTTTTTTTTCGATTAGATAAAAAGTATATAAATAATACATATTTATTCGTAAAATTGAGCGAAACATTTTGGTAGATGTTGTTCAATATGTTGGCCATAAAACTTTGTATTATGTCTACAACTTTAATGTTTTGCATTTATTAGTAAATGTTGTTTTGCTTATTGTAAAAGATTATTTATACATGTGCATGTGAATGGTGATCCACAAGATGCAATTACTATAAATAAAAAAATATAAACTTTAGTTATCATGTCTTATTTATTTTCAAACCCGAAATCACCTTGACATAGGTTTCTTTTGAAATATTCATACAGAAAATGAAGATATTATTTAATGGACAGATTATTTAATGGTTTTGTGATAGACAAGCGAATGAAAACAGTGAAATGACGCATTATAATTTTCACGGACTAGTTAAACATTGTTTCAAATTTCATATCACCCATGTATCTGAGTAACATTTTGTTAATAATTAACAACAAAAAATACATTTCATCTAACCGTTAAAAACCCATGGTCCATCACATGGTGATAAATTTCTAAGCCTGGAAATATTACAATTCTCAACAGCAAAAAGCAGGAGAATAATTTCCATCCCAGTTCGTTTCGATTTTGGCTCACATTACAAACCAAAATATCCATATATGATTTCCAAGAACTAATGGAAGTCAAACTTACGCAAATTACAATAAAACAATTAATCAGGTATGATAATAATGGTTTTGGCACGGCTTACTATTTACAATCACTAGAGATTCTTCTCCTCTGAAGGGTCATGCGTTTTTATGGCGCAACATACTTGTTTGCTAATTGCCTAGCCTAATATACATGCATTAAAGACGGCAGTAAACTGTCATAAAAATTGATGTTAAACTTCTCTTTATCCCATGAAACTATTAATATTTCAAAAATATAAAAATATAATGCAATGCTTTCATTGTATTCAGATGTTTATTTATGTATGAATGTCGTGGCGAAAAAAGACGCTCTGTATTTCTTACCATGTATTAACGTTATACAAATTATATTTTCTTATATAAAATAATTTTAAAAACAAAACAAGTAGGGCAACATGTACATTATTATGGTGACTATATAGTCACACATATAGCAGTAATCAACATGATAAAAAGCTTAATCTCTATTAATGTCACTACTATAGTGGTCATCTGAAATTGAAAGCGAGTGATATTGCTTGAAAGGAAATGAACTAAAATAAAAGGAAATGCAACCAATATTTATTTGGCAGCAAGGCCAAGCGGATCTAATGATTCATTTTCTCTTACCTTATTCTCCGTAATGTCTCCACGCTTTATCAATGGAATATAATCGGAATAAAAGGTTATTCATTTTTCCCACAAAGGCAACACTCTCGATGTTTTCTTTTTTTTTTTATTAAAGAATAATAAGTTCAATTCACCATAGGGGGTCATTTCTGATAGACTTCTTATATTGATAATGTATCATTTTGACAAAAAATGCACTCACATTTGGAATTGACCTGAATATTGTCCATGAGAAAATAATTGTTATGTATATGCTATTATATATAGACATTTATCAGCTGATTTATACTTTCTTAAAATAAAATAAACTGTACTAAATTTTGTTGTTTATTATTTCAGTATATCGAGGCGTTATTTAGTGGAACAATTTCCAAATTTCGCTAAAAAAAATTGAGTGGAGGGTGGTAAAATATATCAATAGACTCTCCTAAGGCCCTGCTTACATACAATGAGCGATTCTCGTCGCCACTTGCGACTTTCACTTTTTGTAGGACTTTGAAACTTTTTCAAGGAAAAAACCCGTCGCTCCTAGCGATTTCAAAAATTGGTGATTACATTTGAGCGATTTACAAAACCAATCTAAATAAATGCTATATTCTCTTTGAGGAAATGATCGATTGTTTGACACGTCGCTAGGCGCGATTATTGTCGCAAGTGGCGATTTTCGTCGCAAGTAGCGATAAGTGTCAAACAATGCACAGTAAAATGCATAGGAAAGTAATGAAATACCATGATAAATTGTGTATGTAATCACTTAAAATCGCTACAAGCGATTTTATGTAAGCAGGGCCTTATTGTAGTCAAATGGGAAAACTAGCTGTTTTTTAATGAGTGCAATTCAAATGCAATATCATGTTAAGCAAATATCTGAAAATGATACGTAAAATGCATACTTTTAAAAATTAATTATATTAACACAGAAAACATTTAGACTCTACTAATATGTTGAGAACAATTAAAAAAAAACATGTTCCATATAAATCGACTATTTCGAACTTATGGCATGATTCCCAGGCGCAGATCTATAAAGTGATAAAAAACTATACGGGTCACTCTCATATATGATACCTACAAAATAATGGCACCCCTGTTTATGTTCTTTATTGGTGGCCCCGTTTCAAAAACGTCTTGATTATATTACATTCATCCCTTTGGATCAACTGTGTCAACCTGCTCATGATGGAGAACATCTTACAAAAGGATAATCATGCCTGACTTGAAAAATTTGAGACATTCTTTCTAGCTTGGAGGTTTGAGGAACGCCATTTACAGCCTGAAAAAGCTTTAAACTATTGACGACTTTCTATTGCCCCATTAAAATGTTTAGTTTTCTAGGCATACATATGAAACTATTTTAAGCTTATCGAAATCATTCATCTATATAGATAATCTTATAAACTTGTGGTTTCCAAATGAATTGCAACTCATTGAAACATATCTAATCGTCATGAAAACATATTTCTAAATGATTTGACTTTTATGTTTATATAACAAATAAATCCAGGTTTGACGTCAGAGATGTATCTTAATTTAGAACAAATATTTGCAGACACTAGTAACACGAGTAAAGGATCGACTGAAGTAGCAACGGAATGAATTTGCACCGCCTTCTGTTCCTCTTCAGAAAAAGCACCAGGTGACCACCAATCTATGAATATATAGTTTTGATTTTGGCCCACATTAAAGTTATATAAATTATCATATTTCTGATATTGATCCGTACCATATATTTGTCGAAATGAATGCAGAGATTTCAACATAATTTGTATTTTCGAAGAGTACCAATTAATTATACCGTTAACATGTATACTATCTCCTGGATATCTAATGTCTATAGATATATCTATGTTCTTATCAAATTAAAACCTAAAATGATCATATCTTAAATCATCTCTTACGTCTAATTTTAATGTTCGCTGATAAAACATTTTATTCCTAATTTCCCAATATAAATAAAACATTATGTGAAATAATAAGGCAGGATATGTATTAAAAACAGTTTGTATGGAAGATCCAGGTAGAATCAGATACATTTTTGATAAAAGCTCACTAGGTGCTCATTTGCGTTATGCATATCAAAGATCATATATTACTATATCTATTCTCTTTGAGCATATGTACCAATCTCCACGCCCCTGTCACTTAATCTAATATTATCGAATGTTTTCACATGAGCATTCTATAAACAAACTTAAGAGTACAAACATTTTGGAAACACTCATGCGACTAGAATCGTATTTCAGGTGTCAATGCGCATTACGGATTTATTCAACCTGATTTGATTCTTTGATGAGTATGAATTTGATTAATGATTGACATTGCACTGTCAAATGTCATTAGATGACGTTGATGTTATAATTGATAAGAGGAAGTCGACTGAAAAAAATGTTATACAGCAAATATTATAATAATACTTCATATGTTTTAGGAAAAGATGGGAATTTATTGCCCGCGGGAAGTGGAATGCGCAGACTAATTCCTCTTCCCAAGGGCAATAAATTCCAATCTTTTCCTAAAACATATGAAGTATTATTTTTATTACATGTTTTTTTTTACCAATTTATTTGTTCAAAATGTTATTTTTATTCCTTAAAAAAAGATATTTGATAGAAATGGTTATCCCTTCGCTTAAACCAAATGACGCATGTCTATCAAATGATGTCACTAATTTGCAAACAAAAAAAGTTCTTCATTTTTCGGTTTTGAAGTAGTAACTTAACTTTAGAATATCAAATAACTTTCATAGTATTACCTAATATATGTGTAATCAATATCTTAAATGTTTTCATCAAGAAAATTTCAAACAAACTTTTTATTTTCTAAAATGCGTTCGCGTATTGATTTATCATAACATGACGTTTCATCGATGAACAACACACGTGACGCAATATCGTAAACAATTCGTAGTAAAAACACGTGCTTTCTGGGCGTGGTTTGTTATTGTTTATGTATGACGCAACAACTGGAAAAATACCGAAATTTATTGCCCGCAAATTTTCACTATGTTTATTACCAACACAATCCGGCAGACATGTAATAAATGTTTAAGATGAAAATGAACTTATGTCAGAGAGCAATCATCTTAGTCTCGTCAGAACGTACACCCTTATAGTTCAACAAAAAAGTAGTATTCCCACGGTCACCAAGGCAAAAGAGCCAAATTTTCATAACCGAATATCAAGTCTCTAGACAACTCGGTTTAGAGATACTGGAGTTTGGATAAGTTACGGCCACCCGCCAGCGAAATATTTTGAAATCGCAGAGATATTGAAAGAAAATATATTGATTTATTTATCGCCAGCGATATTTATTAGACTATATGTTCATTCAATTTTTCTGCGATTTCATTTTTAGCCAGTCGCCAGACCATTATGTATTTTTGACCGACCATGCTTATCAAATGTAGATTTTTTATGTTATATGAACATTACATATATGTACATCTTAAGGTTTGGAGCTTTTAAATCAGTACAGCCTAGCATATATACCGAGCGTCACTGAAAACGCAAAGCATGTTTAAAGTTCCATAGAATTCTTATAAATGATTATTTTTTACTGAAACTTTAACATAATATATATTGATATCTGTCTAGCATAATGAATGTATAACCAGTCTATTATTCTTGTCTGATGCCAATTACAATCACGTTAATGATGACCACCCTAATGTTTCATTTTCGCAAATTTTAATTGCTGAATAGGATGCTAATGTGTACGTATACAAGTAAAAATTTTGAAAAACATATTCATGCATATTGATGTTTTTACGATGAAATGTTTTGAAACGTTGCAACAACCGCTGGATCTGTTTCCTGAAGAATTTGATCCTATTCCTCAAGCCGGACTTGAATAAAGTCTTAAATGGCCACTTCAGTAGGTGACAATGATGCCGTCATGAATCCATGCCCAGGCTTCACAATAAACATAAACTGAACTCTCAACGACAATCAACAATGTCTAAATGATATCTCTTAGGTACACATTACTTCTGAAACGTATTCAGAAAACCATGAAGATCCTAACACGATGAATTAGTCGATAAACGTCTATCTCAATTCGCAACTTTTGAAATGGAGGGTAGTCCTGTTTCAGGTAGAATTGTGGAATTATGGAAAACACTTGAAAACCCAAAGTTGCATTAACATTCGCCTATATAGACGAATATATTTTCCTGAAAATTGTGTAGTTCTAACATTTATAGTTTTCTTGTGGTTACATATCAAACCTGCTTTGCGTTTTCAGTGACGCTCGGTATATTTTTCGATTTTATGCTAAATCGTGGCTAGGACTATGATATAAGAAGGATGTGCAGCCGAGCACGTGATCAATCAAAACACGCCTACCTATGTTTATAACAAGCTTTGTTGGAATTTCCAAAAAAAAACACTATGTATACGTTGCGATATGATAAAGCTATTTATTGATTTTTTTTTATGAAAACATATCAAGCAAACCATTTTATATCGTGGCGTTAACTTTTTGAATCAGGAAAATCGAACTTTTAATAAGAAAATTAGATTTGATTTTTTTTGGCACATATTAAGCAGACGGATTTCTTATCATTTATATAGCAAATTCAATATGGTTTATGAAATCAATAATGCCGTAGAGGATCGTTTTCCATTGTGATAATTAATGGAATAGTATATAATTTTGTATCGTGTCGTCAGAAAAAAAATCAAATGAAACCTATGTAAAAGGTGGAAATATTTGACATTTTAACGAAAAACTCTCACAACACTGACATAAACATAGCAGAAAATAGCCATTCGAAACACTCGTAATTCAGTCGTATTTTTAGCTTGCTTCAAATCCTGTTATACTCATCCTAGATCGTGGAGTCTCGGGTGGGGTTTCGAAGAAAATACTAACTAATCGTACCGTTTAATGTTTATCTCTGGCAATTCTCAAAGATTTGTGCTGATTTAAGTGAAATTGATATAGTCGATTCATAGGTGAACATGGTTTGAAAAATGTGTGATGGAAGCTATTCATAAATTCAATATTTAAGACGGTTTGCATACATGTAGGTCATAAGATTGCTTGTACCGCTCTATCCTTCAGGAAAGGTTTTGAAAAAAAAATGCAATGATAGTTGTTTAAGATGTTGATCTCTAATGCATGTTAAAGTAAGGTCTGGTTCATAATCTATTTAGAAAGAAAACTTCCCAACTAACACACATGTAAATACGCATAAATTCGGGATTCATGATTCTGCATTAACTTTTAAGATGATAACTTTTAAAACAATAATCATGATTGGTCATATTGCTGCTATAATCGTATATTTTTCGCCGAAGAAAAGTTTTTTTTTATATTAATTATGCTGAGATCGATACAAAATGTCTGCCTAAGTAAACAGGTATTTGGTGTTGAGTAAATAAACCAATTTCATGCTGTAATTACTATATCGAAAGTAAACAGTGACGCTGCCAAGATTGAGATCTATTTTACTATAGAATGCAAATAAATGATGTATTCATAATGATGTCTGCATATAGAGACAAAAAGTAATGATAAATGACATGTCATGAATTGACAAAATTTCCTAAATCTGGCTGCATTTTTTTAAATAAACGCCTATAGATCCAAATTAATTGAAAGAGTATCGTTTTGTGGGGATTGATAAGTTTCTTATGTATTGAACCAGTCTTTAAACTAATAGATCATTTTGTCTTTTAAAAACATGATAATTTAACATTATTAAATTCAAAGAGAACATCAAGAAAAAAAAACTGTGAAAATTGTAACTTATTTTATGTAATCAGCACCATACACGATTAAAGCTTACATTACTCAATCAATGTATTTGTTCCCTTGTGTTAGCTAAAACCCTATTCATCTTACAAAAAAATATAAGTGAGACTTAATGGTTTAAGTCTCCATAAAAATGTTAAATTGCATTCATGCAAGGTTCAGTCAACATTCTATATTGAATGTCAGAAACGGATGTTACTTAAAGCTTTTTTATCTAGTTTTTATAACGAGATTCTATTTCCAGATTTAAAACGATAAAAGCTGTCTATATCAAATATGCAAATATTAGTTTCGTCAATGTTTGTGCCCTCGGGAGTACAAGGTCGACAAAACGTGTTTCAATTACTCCTTTCTCCAGAAACATCCAATTACAACGGCTTAAAAATCCAGTAATGCCTACCACAAATAACATATTTGATCCAGGCAAATGCGAAGCGGCTCAAATTAAATAAACAAACAAGTTTATGGGCCAGTGAGTTATGTTAAAAAATGTTCTACTTCATTTACTCAACCATATTAACATATGATCTATTTTCGTCTTCTGAATAAGAAATATGCGGGTTAATAGGTGAACACTTTACGCATGACATGCTGGGACTTATTTCTGTTGATAAGAATGACACAACAAGTATGAAAGGTTAATAAACCAAGGAGAAAATATTAACGCTAATAATCGAAGACTGGCATACAAATAGTCATGTATATAATCATATACAGTCGCGCGCATTTATAACCCGACAACTAAAACGATAAACGATAACCGATAACCGCAAAACGTTAAACGATAAACGATAAACGCTAAACTCTAACCGCAAAAGCGAGAACCTATCAACGATAAACGATAACCGACAAACGATAAACGGTAGCTTTGAGTGGTATATAAAGAGCTTCACTGTGTGTGCCTAACATAACCACTAGAATGTCTAGGCTATCGAATGAGTTACGAAAAGCTGCTATCCATATGAAAGATGTTGGGTACTCTACCTCGAAAATTAAGAAGACGTTCGAGGACCAATGACATCAAATATCAAGAGGATGTCTTTATGACCTAAAACACATAAATCAAATGCATATTCGTCCAAACCTATTGACTATAACCGCTAACCGATAACCGATAAACGATAAACTATATACGATATACGATAAACGATAACCGCAAAAACGATAACCGATAAACGATATACGATAAACGATAACCGCAAAAACGATAACCGATAAAGATAACCGGTAAGAATTTTGTTGGGTTAGATTCGCGCGTCACTGTAGATAAAGCAAGTAACAGTGGGTAAAGTTTGAAACCAATTTTAAACCGTTAAATAAGTGGTTTTTAGCAAAATGTGACTGTTCGACTTTTTATTTACTTAACTGAGTTAAAAAAATATAATGTTTACATAGCGTTACACTAGAGTATATACTATAAACTAATGATTGTATAAACCATGTCATATCCTAAATGGAATAGAAATGCCGAATTAGTTCCTAAAATCACGGTCAGTGCGTCGATCTTTCCTAAGCACTGTAAGACCATGACCAAATTTGAGTTTGATCAATTTTCATAAAGATAGTCCGATTTTTACAACATGCATATTAAATATCAATATTTCATTTTTGCTAAGGACTCCTCCAGACATTCAAATCAATGCTGGAGCGTTTTTATCTTTTTCAAATGTTTCGTTATGTAAAACTAAAAAAAATCCCAACGAAACGCTCGTTGTGTTTTGAAAAGCTCGACATGTTTTTGAGTTCATATAAATAAAACACGGTTTGTTAGGATAAAGAACTCGAAGAAGCTTTCCGTGTGGCCAGGACAGTAACCGACACAAATATTGAATATGCTTAATGACTAATTAATCAAGATTTGTGTTCCCCACCAAATTCCAGCTGGCTTGGAAATTATGAGGAAATTCTTTCTAGCTTGGAGATTTGAGACTTTTAAGGAGGATGTCTGACAACTCACCCCAAAACCAACTCACCCAAACCCGATTCGCCCAAGTTGTGACCAACTCACCCAAATATATTGGTTAACTCACCCAAGTTTTTGGTCAACTCGCCTAAGTTTTTGGACAACTCACCCCAGTTTTAACAATGAAGAGAATACCTCGGAAACTTGTTTCTCGTTAAGATATACAACTTTAATTATCAAAGCTATGCTTAAAAGTCACTTTAACCAAAAATAAATGATTTGAGATTTCGATTAAGCACTTTGCGCTCCCCATACAGATGCGCATATGTTCCTCTAATTTTAGACAATATAATATCGCTGTGATATCGAATGTTGAAGAAGTACTTATATTAATATTCGTATATTTACATTTACGTATATCAGTGCCAATTAAATGAGAAAAAACGTTAAATTGTTCCTATAATGTGAAAAAAAAAATATAATTGGGGGAGTCGTCCAAACATTTTGGTGAGTCGTCCAAAATACTTGGGTGAGTTGACTAAAAACTTGGGTGAGTTATCCAAGAATTTGGGTGAGTTGACCAATTTTTATTTGGGTGAGTTGGTTTTTTAGGTCAACTCACCCAAGTATTTTGTACGACTCACCCAAGTTTTTGGACAACTCACCCTATTATTTTTTCACATTATAAGACAAAATATCACCTTATTCTCATTTAATTTGCACTGACTCCATTAATTTACGAATATTAATATAAATATTCATTCAACATTCGGGATAACACCGATATTATATTACCTAAAATTAGAGGAACGTATGCGCACCTGCCTGCGGAGAGCAAAGTGCTTAATTGATAACTCAAATCCATTGTTTAACTCAAAAATAAACGATTGTTTACAATATTTGATAAGAAATTTAGTTATATTCACCATTTTCTGTTCCGAGCTGGCTAGAAAAGGGGAAACCACCTAGCTGGCTTGGGAAAAAACGAAGACCTTTTTGCAAAACGTTAACGTTTAAAAACATTTTTTTATTGCTCGTAATTGTAATGTTAACCAAGATGATTTGAACACTTTTTGAAAAATATGTCATGGGGTTCCATTCATAAGGCAGGTTTGATGTCAATATAGATTCTATGAATATTTAGCTTAATATTCTAAAAAACAAGCCATCGTAGAGGGCCAAGCCCCCAACCTTCCCACCAACAGTTTCCATTCATCATCCTACCCTTTTCTGCATCCCCGTTTTTGTTTCCACATTTTAATCTTTATATTTTACCATTTCCTTCTCCATTATTCCCTCATCCGTTATTTTTCTAAATATCTAATACATGTATTTTTTTTTTACCATGAAAGAATATAACCTAAATTTTCGTGATTCTCAAATAATAAATATATATATGTATATCTTAATCGAGAATCCTACATATGGTGATTAAAGCCAACATATTTTAATAAGTGTTGAATAATTAACAGGTAGAATTATTATAATAAAACATCATATTTTAATTGTAAGTATAATAATTTCTGATAAAATCATTATTTTGTGATGAATATAACATCTATATTTATTGATCAAAAATTGAAATCAACCGTTAAGTAAATAACATCT
>LQRL01155721.1:3509-26409 GCA_001703475.1 Hydroides elegans
GAATATATCTTAGTGTATCCATGCATCGCGTGTTTGACCTTTGTTTTTATATTTGATTGATATTATCAATGTACTGGCGTATGGCTATAGAGGGGTTGGTAGTCTGCGATTCAAATCTAAATAACTTTGAAGTGTCGAAGTATCTAAACCTATGCAATAGCAAACAATCAAATGTTCAAACAGGCATGGATACTAGACTATGATATCATGTTTTGTTTACCAGATAATAATGTAGACTATGTTTATTATTCTATCAGGCAATAACAAACTGGATTCTATAACACCCCAAAGCTATATAGGTCTGACCATATACTTGTACATTGCCATTAACTAAGCATTAAATTTTGGACAAAATTCATTTTGGCTACATTTTCAATTCACTGTAGGAATATTATACTTCAATATGTATTTAATGATGTACATTATTATGAATGAAAAATTTAGCATTTCCGCTAGAAAGTGCAACATTTACAAATAATACCCGACTTAATCCTGGTACACCCAAAGATTACATTTTCAGCCTTGGATTGACAGTAATCCATAGGTCTGAAACCCGACAATTTTGCAATCTTAGATTAATCCCCGATTACATTTAATCTCGGAGTTATCGCGACGTCTGGAACCGCCCATTAGTGTCTGAGTTTGTGAATAAACTCAGTAGATTGTTTTTTCTACAATGGCATGTGGTTACGGCCTAGACTGTCCTTTTTCGCATAAGGCACGTGATTTTTTTTTTCAATGCTTTAAAAAAGCTTTAAAAAGGAGAGCTCTACATGGTGTACATGTTGGAGTTAAAAACAAACCAAAGTAAATTTGCATGTCAAATACATGTATACTGTCCAAGAAAAGTCAAGCCCCCCTCTAGATTTTACCATTAACGTATACAGAAATACACTCTTTTAATATTTGTGATAGGCATTTAAAATTCATCGATTTTCTTTTTTTTTTTCTTGCGTAATTCGGTTCGTCAATGTGTTAAATTTATCCATAAAACCATTTCATTAAAAATGGATCAGTACGAACTGCTATTTATGATCAAATTTGACATGCCCTGTTTGCTATAAACATCAAATGGCAGATAAGGTACCTCCGGTTTCATCATGAGTTTACGCAACTTAACACATTCAATCACAACCAAATCAGCCATGATTACATTTAACACATTTGTCAACACAATTCTGAAGCAAACATTATAATGCGATTGGTTCATCAATGCAAAAAAAAATAAGTTTTAAAAACATGAACTGCTGCATAGGTTAATGGTTAAAACTGGAGGGGGGGGCTTGAGTTTTTTGGACAGTGTATATTGTATCTCATACCGTCATAGACAAGTTGAGCTGTAGGTGGACAAGAGGTCCTTCCCCATCGAATGTAGGTTGTTCCCACATCAAATGCCTGCGTTACGCTGAGGCCCGACACATCTTGTCTTAGCGTCTGAATCTCTGTCTGTTGGAGCTGAACAGTTTCCTCAAGGAACTTCAGTTGTTCTGTGATATAAGGTGACATTGTTAATAAATGAATTGTATCAATGTTTTAAAAATATGTCATTATTATGACGAGCGACATTATTAGGGAAATAATTTCTTGTATATTGCCCGGGCAATACATTTTTGCATGACACAAGAGCCAGCGAACAAAATCCTTGCATATGAATCTATAATAAATTAATGGTGTCTGTTTTTGTGATGATCAGAGACTATTTGGTCTATAATGTAAAACATATTGTTAATAATGAAAATCGCATTATTCATATCAAAATATATTCTGACTGTTTCGGCGCCCTGAAACCACGCCCTAGTATGCGCTCCTCAAGGGAGACATTCGACAAACATAAACAAGTTAATCTCAGATGTATTTTCGAAGAAAGCTCTTCAATCTTAATATCTATATTTATATACTTACCTTCGAAATTCGAGGCGACTATAGTAAATGTGAAGGCATTTTCGTCCGCTGAGCAAGTCAGTAGCGCCACACTACTCATAAACAGGAGTACTACTCGAAAGACAAAAGCGAACATTCTTACCATCCGTCGCGTTGGATAAAATATAAATTATAACGATTCTGTTATTTGTGTACCCTTCCATGTCCATGGTCAGATTCATCCCGAATTTAAACATTTGCAACGAGATGTAGGTGTAAGCATGCCATTAGAGCAGTTGCTTGCTTCATTAAATTCTTTAAACGAATACTTAATAATTCGTGTTTATGCAGATGCTTGGAAAATTTATTGTAAGCAGAAAAAAAAACATATATATTTATACATTATTCATGTGGTTGGAATAAATTCGAGTAGGTCGGTCATTCATAAAGATCTATCATGAATAAAGGGGGTGTTGTTCATTTTGTGGAATACAGATGTTCAAATATCCCACTCGGCAAGGATTGTCGATACCACGACGCTATTGAACGTAACGTCGAAAGAAACTTTAGCAATATATATGTCTTCTGGTCGTTTTTTACGATCTTTTTACGTATAACAACGGCAAATAGTCACTAATACATGTACAACATTATTTATTGATTATAGATAGAACACTTTTAGCTAAAGTTGATAAAAGAAAGGTTTGTAAAGGGAGAATATATATTTTGCCATTTAACATGTCATTTATTCATGATATTTGTTTCCATCCAGATGTGATTTAGAAAGAAAGGTCATATTATAGGTTATTTTGTTTGATATACTGGGCGTGGTATCACCCACCAATCTACCTACCTGGATTTCATTAATAGCGATTTAAAAATATTTAAATCGACATATTTGTTCAGCAATTATCTTCCATATCAGAATTCATATCACAATATAGTTGTTAGTGTTTTCTCTTTATTCATACAAAGCGTTTTTTTAGATCAGGTTACGACTACTTTTACAGTTCGACATGCGTCTAAACTGAATTTTGGGGTAGTCAATTAAGTTCGTTCTGGTTAACTAACGCATTTTATCAATGATCCATTTTCATAACCTCCAAAAATGAATCCGATTTCTAATAATATCAAATAGCTAATGATGAAGTGATATTCCCTGGTTTATCCCATTCGGCAAGGGTCTTCCATAGTACGTCTTATTCGGACGTGACGTCGAGAGACCGACCTAATTTATGTAAGTTTATATGTAAGTTTTCCGGACGACCATTTACGTTCCGGCGTCCGTAGGACGTTATTCGTACGTCCGATTCGGACGCGACGTCGATGCGATGTTTTTTCTACGTCCGGAAAAGTTACATACGGGACCACATTAGGTCGTCCTCTCGATGTTCGTGGACGTCTTGCCGAGTGGTATAGTTCAAGCACACCAAGTATTATTTGGAAATATTCAAGATGATGTTTACGTTTGGTTGATAATAAAGTATACATTTAATCTTTTGACGTTCAGCTGCCCTGAAAGTCTTAAAACATGATATTGCTGTTTTGCGATGGTAATGAGCGCTCTTAATAAGTTTGTCTTATTTGTTAGATAATGAGGATATTGGCAGGAAATATAAGGGAATAATGCTTTTCGGTGATGCAATGTCTGGAATATAAAATAGAAAAGGAATTTTCTTACTAGCTCCTGTCGATGGAATTCAACTTATATAATCACTTCTAAGATAAAATGTCTTATGATTGAACGGTTTTGTTTCATACTTGGTTATCTATGGAGTTACGTCATTAGTGGATGTATGACGAAAGCAACTTCTTGGCACAACAAGTTCTAAGAAACTAATAATTTAGGTATAATGCAAACTAAATATCTATGAACTTAATTTTGCTATTTAAATTAATATTTATAAATAAATCTAATCAAACAAAACATTATACCATGCATCATTACTAGCTCTTTATAGAAACTCTTTATAATCCCCTTCGTTATTTTCTACCTTCCTCGTTACATGTACATGTACCTACATGGTAACATCACAAGACTGGATGCTGCCTGGAGTCCAAATTTATTGCGGGAAAACTATAAATATATGTTTTCGTGCTTCCAAATAAAAAGGGTAGGGGAAAATACCAAAATCTTATTGAAAATAATAGGGTAGATCACAAATGAATTTATAAATATTTGGAATCGACTATTTTTTTAGAACCCATATATGAAAACTCATTCAAGCTAACTTTGTTTCGCAAAATATATGAGCATGAATTTTATATTGTTCGCGGATGTTAAAACTATCCAATGAGTTCCTGACATTAGATTGCAAGCAAGCACAAACATTCTGATTTGGAATATATTAATAAAATAAAATAGCAATAACATCTAAAAAATAGTCATACGCAGAAGATGAGATATCACACAGAACCATATATGGACCGAAATCGTTTTAATCCATTTTTGCTTGGAGCCCTTTACAGCTCACCTTTACGTGACTGTACTCATGTGTGCGAATAGCCTGAATCTTCAGAGATTTCCATATCACTCACTTATAAAACATTAACACTCCCAATCAGAGCTGATCGAACATAACTGACATCGTGTTCCAGTAAAGAAAGAGCACCTCGTGAGGTGGGTCTCAAAATGGGTGAATTAATGAAAATCCCGAGCTTTTTTTTAAAAAAAAATAAAAATGGAGAATTGAGGAAAAGTCTAATATTATTTTTTGATATAACAGAACCTGCTTTTAGACGAAAGGAAAATATAGTTTAATAAGGAAATCTTGTCTATTACGAATGTGTACAGCCTCCATTTTCTGACTCTGTCTTACAGTAGCTGCCAACCGTGACATAAACATGTAGTACAGCTCGGCTGATCGAATGGTTAATTCCATCTTTTTTACGAAAAAAAAAATCTCTTTCTTTTTTATGTTTTTTTATGAGTACCTTCTTTGTTTCGTTATAATACCATAAACAAATTCCATTTTTGCGCAATAAATACTGTTTACTTTGTTGTAGCGTTTTCTGTTTTATGGTATTGAATTTCCGGCATTGTCTTGTACGATTACTCAAGAAATAAAAACGCGGAACTCGTGGTTAAGGGGTGATGTATATCTACACGTGCCTTTAGAGGGAGTTCCTCAATCAGGCGAGGATCCAGAAAATATTGAATCGGGAAGTGCTTATGATGTTAACTATACTTAAGGACAAAAGTTCTGCACACCTAAATGTAAATATTCATATAAAATCAACTAGTGGGTGGATTTTATTCAAATTTTCACACAAGATGAACTTATATATCTACAATGCTCTCACAAAATTGCATGTTCTTGTTATAGATAACTTTATCATAAATAGATCTAATACCATACACTCCTGCATTTTCCGATTTCCAGTTTCTAAACTTTTACCAACTCATGATTGCTTGACGCTTGTATGGGTACATATACGCCGATCAGTGTGTCTATACGTCTTTGCATCGACGTGATCAGTTTGTTGATCTGATACTGAGGTATGCGAACCATCAATCTGATGGATGCAGGGGTTATGAAATCGCGCTCCCGCTCTTGGGAAGACCCGCTGTCGTGCGTCATTTTGGCACAATAGAATGGCGATTCGTCGCTAAACACGCCATCGTTTCAGTTTGAATTAGACCAGGATGCACCGGTGTGGTTTAAGGCCCGTAGGAGCTGTAAGCGCTGTTTTCGGTTATCACGTATGGGACCAACGACGCCTCTTCGTAACCGAATATGATTTTCGCGCAAACCTCGTAAAACAGTTTGGGCGCCTATCCTCGGACTATGCCGGCCATGAATTGTCCCTGCTGGAAGTTTGACAATTCCAAACCTATTTTCAATGTGTGTGGGGCGAATTTCGCGATCCTGATTAGGTGTCATTACTCACGGCCTACCGGAATATGGACGATCGCGGGTCGGTCTTGCTTTTTCTAAACCTCTTAAGAAACGTTCGACTATGGTCCGATGGACGTTAAAATGCCTTGCAAACCGCACTGTGTGAGGCTCCACCCATAAACATGCATATAGCTCGTTCCCTTTCAACTTCGGAAAATCGTGGGATCTTTAATCTTAGGTCGCCATCATTTTTTTTCTTGACCTGACCTTTCCCTTTGTTATACTATACAGCGACATGATTTTCGCCGCCCTAGACAAAGTGTATATGACCACAGGGCCCTGAATTGTATATATCACATTTGATCGAGTGTTGACACTTTAATACAGAGTATTGGCAAATAAACTAACTGTATGGCTGTTAACACTCTGTTAAATAAACTTGCAAAATTTCAGAAAAATTGGGCTTATATAAATTGATTTATTTAAAGAATAAAAAATGAATAAATGGTGCATCTTTTTTGTCCTTAAGTATATATAAAAGAGGGACATATCTGAGTGAGTGAAAATTGTATTGATTTTTAAAAATTGATTTTTATGTATGAAAATGAAACACATTTGCTCGAATCCCTTGATATACCTATTTTTTTGTTGCGTCTGGCTCACTTCATTCTTGTGCCAACAAAAACACAAACCAAAATTCCATCAGGTGCGAAAATAATATACTGCATGGCTAAACGATTAACCCTTCAACAAGTATTCAAAAGTGTATGATAAACAGGGTCGAAGTGCAGTTTTGGTCTTTATTTCTTTTATATTTTTCTCAATTTTATTCTTTGAAGTCTGGAGAATTATCAGAATATTTGTAAACAGGTTGCATGGATTTTGATGAAAAAATGAATTGGGAGTTATTTTCACCAAAGCCAAAAACGTTTTAGTCGTTGGTATTTCTTAATACATGGTGAATTTGTGAGTCTTATTAGTCGAGACTAGTTAATTGTATGATTTAGGAATGACATGAAGCAAGCACATAGAATTCTAATCTTATAATTCAATATCTATATGAAATACATGTAGATAATGCAAGTCATTCAATGTTTTGTTAAATTTGTAAAGTTGAATAACATGTTATCTTTGCAAATTAGATCTTTTGTAGAATAAGCTCTCCTCGATGGGTCACCCGAATGATTTGACATGTTCTAGCTAATCTTTGGGATGCATAGTGATCTGATACTCAAACACTCTGGCTGACGTGCAACTAAGCAATGGAGCATTTCAAATATATTTTTCTTTGAAATGGCCGAATAGTGAAATGTGTGTTTTAATGCTGACGTATCAACTAGGTTATTCGTTGTGCGACGTTTAGAGGACATTGTCAATTAATATTATATGAATATTTTCCGAACGTAGTTTCTACCATGTTGGATTTACATATTATTGGGCAACGCGACCCAGCGATGGTAATAGTCGCCAAAAACCCTTCGAATATGAACAAAGGAGTCTTTTTAACGTCATTACTTAATGCGACGTATGTATATACTAACTATATTTTTAAAAAAACAGACCCGTCAGAGTGCGATGTTATTTGGATTAAAGTTAAATGTAAATCTTTTCAAAATGCGCCCTAATTGGATTTTTAAAAAAATTGCTTCTTTTACAATCTTTTTGCATTTTAATATGACTTCCTCACTTATCCCGACCAGACTACTAGCATTGGCTGAGCGTTTACTGTTGCTAGAAATATGAAAACCATTTTTCATATTCTCTATTACTGCTTATATACCTACCATTTATTGTCCGGGCTATGAGTGCAGTGCCCTTCTCACTTACTGCTCTTATTTTTCAACCAAATGTATATATTTTTAGATACGGAAAATACGTAAATGATTTAATGGGTTGAAGTACAACATGCGATCCTTGTGTTTTGCTGTTTTCTAACTGCTCAAGTCAAGTGAGAAATGGAAAGAGGGTTATCTTCTGTAATGATATACATTCTCTCTATGGTTCCATGTTTGTTGCTTTAACTCTTGTGAAACATTGTTGTTTTCGCTTTAGGCATTATGTTATTTGTTTGCTTGATACCTGAATCGCTTGATACAGTTGAATGTTTTCACTAAACATACAGACTCATTTTACATCATCGTTTTGCAAGGGAATTTCAACCCCTATTTTAAAAGTGTAATTTATGCTTAAATCGCTTTGAAATATTGAAATACCCAGTAAATAACTGTAAAGTTTCCCGAACATACGGGTTCATCGCAGACATAGAATGGACGTTGAACCGACGTCGTCTCAAGACGGACGTAGATGTCACGTTCATCGGATACCAGGCCGCATATTGTAATAAGACGTCCGGAACGCATTCACAAAGGTCCAATGTATGAAATAAACTCTTTTGCAGCTTAAAGTTATAAAATAATTTATCGTTGTTTGCCAGCAAGGAAAGTTGGAAAGTTGATTCAAGCAAACATAACTAGCAAGATTATATACTAGTCTGAGTAGCATACCCCGCCGAATATTTCTTAAAATGAGTATGTTCCCATGCTTCAAAACTAATTTACGCATATCACATATCAGCATGTTAATATGTAAACAAATATCATTCGTCGGATTTAATTTATTGAAATTAAGTTTTAAAAAAAAAAACATTTTAATAGTTGTTCTTTTCTGTGAAAATGCCAGCAAGGACCATTCCAAGCAAAATAGATAATTCACAGAATAAATCGATGAATACTCTTGTAATAAGACCTCTGGAAAGCGTTTATAAGGACCCAAAGTATGGCGGCACAAATTCAAAGTCGCGTCCAAATGCAACGTATTGTGGGCGAAATATCGGAATAGATGAGTTTATTAATTTAAAAATTAAAGTTTTGGAACTGATTTGATATTCATGAAAATATAAGATTTTTTTTTACATTTGATATTTATCCAAAAATCTGGTTAGAGTTATTTATGTGTATCAATGTGTCTGTGAACTTTTATAACTTGAATATTCGCACCGAACATTTCTCTGAACAAACCCTATAGGTTATTTTGTAATTTCAATTATGTATAGACCCCTCTTTCATCCGTTGAAAATGTGAATATAGTTTGTTTATGTGTTTCAATTTCAATAAATATTTTGTTGGGTTAAATTTTTGTTTTTGTAATTTTTGGTGAGATGTTGAGCCTAAGATCTCTAGATTTGAATTCTATTTTTATGTTAGGTTTGTGTTAAACTCCACATTAAAACACCACAATGTCTTATTACATTTATTAAATCAAAAAGGAAAATGCATTATTTATAATTCAAACACGACAATACAGATTAAAGTTGGACTTAATGAATATAAAATGTTATTGTTTATACCAAAATGCTTGTCTTATAACCGTCAAATGCGTTTTCGCATTAAAAAAAAGCCTGCAGACCGCATTTAACGTTGTATTCCTAATTGGAAATTCGAAAATGCGACTTGTTTTTTTAGCGCAACGCACGTTAAGATATACCAGCAAGGAATACATTAAGCGCATGGCTTATTAGAGTAAATCTATCATAATGAAGCTACCAACTGCATCTACAGTGATGTTTTAATCATGACATCTACACACTCAATATTTTACTCTGAGCATTTACTCAATTACCCCAACTTGGAAGCTGCGACATTATCGTTTGTATTACAAACGTTGTGTCTATATGAAAAAAAAAACTTAATCTTCAAATTAATGCTTGAAAAGGAATTTGTAGTTATTATTGGTTAGAATTAAAAACAACATAAATATCTCCTTTTTTTCTTCAAAACGTTAGTTAGCCCAAAAAAATCTTGAATTCACATAATCTTATCCTTGATTTAAAATGATTAATGAAAATGATTTACAATACATTATTAAATCTATAACTAAGTTAGCGCTACACCTACATATATAGCTAACACTAAAGAGCATTATCTAATAAAAATATTTTAACATCGAATAAATTCTTTTGGAAATTGTATTTGATTTTATTCTTTATAACAAGTCATAAAGATTTATATTATGGACACGAATAGAAGATAACAGATAAATTGCATCTTTATTCCACTTCAATGTTGTGATATATCGAAATATTCTGTCAATTGTAATGCTGACAATAGTCTACGTGCTCTTTGAGCTACATTTTATACACAATTGTGTAATAAAATGATATATTATATAACGAATTCTACTACATCATATCAATTGTTTTTGCGTATTCAAGCGCTTTAATGGATGAAAGCTATAAAGATTATGCAAATTGCACTTTTTAGTATGGCTGGCGTTTTATGACATCGCGACTTTCTAGACCTAGAATTTATTGGATACGATATCTTGAAACAGGGTCTAGATAAACGTTTCGTACCTCCTGGCGAATTAGGTCTACTAGACTCATTTATCCAGACACTTTATTATATAGACCATCTTAATGTTATCAAAGCATTAATCATTTGATCTTTATCGACAAGGAGGCCAGAACAATATTAAAGCACCCTTTTTTGTTAAGGAGAATTAAAGATGCCTAATGTACGATGACATCGAAACTAAATCTTATCAATGAAACATGGCCCGGAAAATAGGGATAATTAATTTCAAAGTCGAAAAATGTGAAAAGCCATGTTATACGATTCTTCTCAAAATTTAGCCACCACCATTAACAATATTTGGTTTATTTGCTCACTGAAATCACGACGCACTCATGGGGAAATTGGGACTATTTTCTCTGCTTCTGCTATATCCACTGGAAATGAGTTCTCGCTGATCATCTACCGTAAAGAACTTGAGCGTGTCTTGGATCTTATTCACCACAATGTACCGATCGTTGCCCTTTTGCCACTTCCTGGCATTTTGTCCCGTTTTCTTCAGGTTACCGATACTCACTGTCTCTTCACGCGGGGCTATGGGCGGTTTCGTGTTTTCGTTCTGTCCACTCTCAAACGTCCGTATCCGATCTAGCACCGAACACATGTTGGGCCTTTTACGCAATACGCGACTGTTCAGGTTTTCATCACGTGTTGTGTCTGAAGAGTCAGAATTGCAACTGGCGTTGCTACAAGTCCGTTTGTGAACCACACTGCGTCGCTCACTTGTGTTCCCGCTACCATGGTTACCGTTGCTAGGGATGCTTGTATCCATAGAAACCACCGAGTTACCATTGTCCGAGTCCGTTTTGCAAACGCAATTTTGCTGAGTCACCGTTCCATTTTTCAATTTACATTTGCAACCGGTTTGCGATATCGTGTTGGTGATATTATCGTGTGAGGTCGACTCATCGTTATCTATCAACATAGATGTATCTCCAAGTTGTTCCTCCTCCGAATACTTCTTCTGCTTCACATTGTTCAGGTTGCTGTGTGTGGTTTGCCAAGAGGAGGAGTTATTCTTGGCATTCTGACTTAGTGTAGTGTCTTTATCCTTGCACTGTACGGGAACTGATACGGTAACGGCCGTTGTTACATCGCTACTGTCGAGTGTCGTTGGTTCACTGCTCGCTTTTGGAGGAGAAGCCGATATCTTATCATGTTTTCCTTGGATAAAATCATTATTTTGATTTTTCACCTCGTTTGCAGTCTTGATGTTTTTCTCGAGGTGGTGACTCCCAGCAGCATTCTTTTTGCTATTTGGCAGCACCACGTTGTTTAATTTTGGAGCGAGTTTGGGTTTGGCGTTGATATTTTCTTTTTGCGGATTTGCTTTGGTTTTCGTCGTATCTACATGGTGTGGCGTAACCAATTTCGCAAATCCTACATTTTCAGATTTCATATCCTGATCTGTAGGCAAGACGCTGTTATTGTTGTTTTCCATATTTTTCGGCTTCAACTGATTCATTTCAGCCGATTTGACCTTGGGCGAGTTGGCCTTTGGTGAGTTGGCTTTTGGCGAGTTGGCCTTTGGTGTCGATTTAACCTTGACCTCATTTGGCTTGACCCCATTGATCACGTGATGCTGTTCTGTTTTGTTGCAGTGCCGCATGATGGCGTTGAAGGCGTTGTCCTTCCGGTTGAAGTTCTCTTTGCCCTTGTTGAAGAATTGGCCTATGTTGACGACGCGCGGTTTGGGAGGAAGCGTGGGCTTGAGGGGAGAACTAAAATATAAGAATGGATAGTTATGCTAAATTATTCAAGTACGTTTGGGTGAAATTATACGTGTTTAAATTACGTTTTTGAAAGAAACGAGTTTTTAAACAAGGTTTGATTTTTTTTTACAAATAGGCATGCTATTTAATCAAATAGCCATAAATGGCTGAGCATTTGCGAGAAGATTAATTGTTTTAAAAACTGATACTGCTTTTGTAATAGACACTCACGATGATAGTTTCTGTAGGTCCCATCCCATTCTTCGCAGGGCAATTATTGCATGAATTGCTTTCTGGAATGTAAAAAAAAAACCATATTTTTCAACCATGTCTTTGATATGTGACACGAAAGGCATTATTGTAAGGAATCAACGGTTTAAAAAGAATCTGTTGCAAAACAGGGTCAAGGTCATCGATAAAATATTCTAACGAATTCTATGACGTCAATCCCATGTAAAAATCACGTTTCAAAACAAGCACGTATAAACAAACATGTTCACTTAAAATCAACGTATATATTTTCAAAGAGCGCCTAACCTCCGCTCCATAAGTGATATTCAATATCAATTTCCTGCGGCACTAGCAGCCTCAAAAACAATATTGAGAGGCCTCCTCCACCACAAAAAAAAATAAAAATAAACTATTGAAAACAAAAACAAAACAAAAAAAACGTAGAAAACAAAAAAATAGGTATAAACACACCTGCCACTTTCGGCGGTAGACGTAGTGCTTCAATTGGTCTTTGCTCATCTCAGAGGAGACGGAAGACTTCTGCTTCTGCTCGGTGATCTGCCAGTAGTAGGAGGTGGAAGATGTTTTAACGTATGTAAAAAAAAATACCGTTTTATGCAAATTGTATACATAAAAAGGATTGATAAGATAAGTAGTCTGATGATGTGTTCAGTGTTAAGAGTTAGGGAGCTGTATGAAGTTTAATAATAATTATTTCATAGATCCAGAGTGAATAGTTTACCATTCTTCTCTAAATTCCTTTTTTGCATTAGGTCAAATTCTAAGTTAGGCAATATAAGTTTGAGCCCTTGCTTTAGAAACATTTCCTGTTAGGAAATAACTCCTTATAGAAAAAAATACAGTTCCGAAGCTCTCATTATCAATCACAAACTGCCTTTCTGACTCTCTTCTAGAAGATGTTTTATCCGATTTTTTAACGATTTCCCGTTGAAGTCAGGATAGATAACACATGTCGATTGCACTTATACTCTGACGCCATTTAGGAATATGAAACTTATAAACGATGCAATCGTTACCTCCGTCATAACGTTTTTTTTTATATACATTCGGTTATATATAAGTTCATACATACGTATGTATAACAACGTATATATGTAACTGAAAACTATACACCGGTATCTATATATAATAATTATAAATATAGCCGCCGGTCTATTTTTCATTTACGTATAAATGTAATGGAGACGTTATTGGATTGATGTGGAGGGCGGGAGACTAAATCTATCAGCTTGTAAGTTTTTTATACTGACCTTTAACCAGGGATGTTCGAGGCATTGATCTGCTGTCAGTCGTTTTCTGAATTAAAAACATAGAGAATTATAAGCGGGAGGTTTTATTTTACATCACGATACAGTAACTAAGTGATATTCTAATAGTTGTTTTTATATAGTATTGTTCCACATTATGTTTTATATATTTATCAAATAACGCATAAGCCCTTATATCTTGAAATATCCGCTCACTTAGCAATAGCAGTAGCATCAATGAAGGGTACCCCACGACACATTTTTCAAAAAGCTGTTAAATCACCTTAAAACAACATTACAAGTATGAAAAACATCAAAATAATGGTTTTTGAACCTTAATATTTTGCAAAAAGGTGTTCCTTTTTTCCAAGCCAGCTAGGCTGTTCCTCCTTTTCTAGCCAGCTTGGAACAGAAAAGGAACACCTTTTGCGAAAATTGAAACGTTGAATATATCTAAAATACCTATCATATATTGCAAATAACAGTTTATTATACAATTGCAAGCAGGCTTAATCAAGTTTAAAATAATTATTCTCAAAACTTATTACGAAAATGAGGAAATTATCAAAAAAGGTGTTCCTTAATCTGCTAAAATCTCCAAGCTAGAATGCATTTGCTTTAAATTTCCAAGCCAGCTGGAATTTGATGGGGAACAGCTTTTTTGGGGAACAGCTCGTGGGGTACTCTTCATCAATTGGTCTAATGTAACATAATTCATATATACCTAAGCATTATTAAATGGTCAGCAGTTTGTCTCTGAATCTCAGCTTTAGCAAATATAGTTCGTTTATACATCTCGAAGCATGTAATAAACATCGCAATGTCACATACTTTTCAAAGACCATGAGTTACTTTTCCGTATTAGGCTTTATTTATTATTTAGCTTGATTCGCACATGTAAATGATTCACATAAATATTCACTTTAATCAAATACAAATCTAAACATTCCCCTACTTTTTATCTGTGATCAACAGTTTCTCAATGAAATCCTGCGCCGCCTCAGAAATGTCGTCGAAATCGTCGTAGTTGAAATCGTAGTCGCATTTTATCACGTTGGTCAGAGTATCGGCGTCGCAGTCGCCCATGAAAGGGGAGAGGCCCGACAACCTGTGGAAAAGCAAGAAAATGGTTATTAAACGGATAATTATTGTATCACAACGTTGTACATGTGTATCGCATTCAATAATGTGCGTCGACGTCGCAATCGCCCATGAAGGAGTGAAATATACAAGATCAACCATTTTATTTAATTATTTTCGAACAACAAAAAAGGTTATGGTTATCTGAAAGAGGGAACTGTTTGATTTTAAATATTCCTTGATAAAATCGTTTGGATAGGCATAAATAGTATGTAAGTCGAATCACAAAATCACAAAATCCGCCATGTCAAGTTTTTGCCGCAACGCGCGTTGAATTTACCCGCTCAAAATACTTTTAAATATGCAAAGATAATGGAACTATATGTTACGGCAAATTCTTTGTGTTCTAAATATACTTTTATGCACTCACACAGTCAAAACAACTAAAGTATCATCACAAAAATGGAAGTGATTTCCAAGTGAAACCAATTGCTTTCAGCAAAAACTCCCATCTTTCCAAAGTACCCAACCAACTCCTCTATAGCTTCGTATGGATTCTCGTATCACAAAAAGTGTTGATGTAGGTTAATGTGCCTTTCGTCTCAGGAATGTGCTATCTGTCTTTATGTGGTAATTAAATGACTGAATATAAAGATCTTCCAAAGATGTCTAGTATATACAGTATATTTGTAGCTTTGCTTATGGATAAATGTTTCAAATACTTTTGGAATCGATGGCAGGTGGTTTTACAAAATGTTATGCTTATAATAAAGTTTTTTATCGCTAATTGATCTAGAGGGGTAAACCCGATATATACCACAATCCCCACTTTTGCCACGAAAATGAATGCATCCATATATAGGTTTCGATGACATTTGAATGTGCAAATAGAAGCACATTCTTTCGATGCATCATAACCCAGATCAATCACTAGTCATTATCATCACTTTAACAGTTAATTAATCATATATTTGCAATTTCTTTCATCATTAATCTATTTTTCTATATACTTACAGCACATACGTGATGACCCCGATGCTCCACATGTCAGTCGCAAAGCTAATTGGATCATAATTGACTACTTCCGGTGCCATGAATTCGGGCGTTCCAAACAACACGCGCATGTCCTTCTTGGTTTCGTATTCTCTCGCGAGACCGAAATCGATGATCTTAATGCGGTTGCCGCCGCGGGTTAAGCACAGAATGTTCTCGGGCTGTGAATGATACAAACAGAGATGACGATATGCAAACCTAGAACAACTAAAAGCTATAAAATCAAGTGCCGATTGGTTTGTTAAAGAAATGCAACTTTCGAAAAATATTTGATGAACAAGAGATGATGATGGTTGTTTCATTGTCAAAAGAATTTCTCAGAGTTCAATAATTATGAAAATACTAAGGCAACAAAGGATTTAAAAACAGTAGTAAGGCATTTTGATATATATTATAACATATCGAATATTTTTATTTTCAACAGAAAAAATGTCATTTGAGGCGAGTTTCGTCGCACTTGTATTTGAGTTATAAAGCTATTTCACGATAATGCAAATCATGGAATGTCTTGAACGGCCGGATAACATAGATATTTAACGCTCATTTCATAGAGTTATATTAAACGCTTGTATATTCTTATCTCCTTCACATAGCTACACCACAAAATGTTTTGGCATCTCGATCAAGACCGGGCAATTTACTATAATGGAAGATTTAGTATAAATATCGCATTTATTTTTATTCCCTATAAACATATTGCTGATGTTTGTGATAACTCAGGTTTCAAACATTAAACCCAATTAAGTGCACCGGGTTTGTACTGAAATTTAGCCATCACAGGCGAGGTAGATGTAGCAACAAAAAACATTAAAGGGGTATATCCGGATTTTTCTTGACAATCTGTCAAAATATGACCATCAATACATTGATACCAGTGGAACGACCGATGATGTTTCGCAATGCAATTTTATCAAAATATCTGTTTAATGTAGGCCTATAATTAATATCGTTTAAAGCATGTTATGAACTCCTCCGAAATAATTCAATTTGATTAGCACCTTTTTCAAAAGATTCCATTTACATCTAACATTCTAAGTATATATTTCGACTAGAATCTTTGCATACCTTCATATCGAGATGGATGATGTTGTTCCTATGCATATAGCTGACTCCATCGCACACTTGGCGCATGATACACATGCACGCCTTCTCCGTCAAGACGAAATCCTCGCAGATGACCCGGTCGAACAACTCGCCGCCCATGATTCTGTAATGCAATTTAAATGTGAATTTGATAGGATATTTTGAAGAAATGCAATATAAAAATGTTCTTTAATTAATGGTGCGGTCAGGCATTTTCGGAATTTCCGTAATTATATCTAACTTCAGAATGTTTCAGTGACGAGTGTTTTTTTAATGATTTAGCATAAAATGTAAAAATTCTAAGGAACCGTTAGGCCCCCATTACATAGATTCACAAGGAGCGATTTCCGTCCGATTTAGTGATTGCATTAACTAGCGATTTTTAAAAAGAAAACAGTGAAATCGCAATTGGCGAATGGAATCGCTCATTTTATGTAATCGGGACGTTATTATTTGTATACAAACATGTCATGAATATTTTGAAATGTACAAATGGTCCATTTTGGCTTTAAACTAGACCAATCAGGTATATCTTAATGGAGATAGCACACATTGTATTGAAGTCTAAGTTTCGATATTTGCCACGCCCATTGTCAGTTAACTGTAAATAACACGGCAAGCCCGATAAGTCTTTTTCTAGCTCTAAAACCAGCAAATACCAGGAAAAAATACCATAAAAACCATGTACTTCTATTTTTGTAGAACTTGTTCTGCTTCTGAGATGGAACCATAAACTTCGTAAATAGCTCATTAGATTTGTTTTTCTAATCGCATTTCGATTGCACGATTAACCTCTAACTGGTTTCGTCAATCTCAATTAAAGCAAATGAATCACGTTTAAGAAATCACGTGTTTCGCGCAAATAACTAATTGATAGTTGGCTGTTTTTTTTAATTTGATTTGCAAAGGGGCCTAGAATTTATACTAAACTTTTTATCATTGGCTGCGCTTTTCCTGTTAACGTGAGGTATACCTTTGAATTACTCCCGTCAGTCAAATAATCAAAATTCGAAGGGGTTGAAAGAAATACGTTACTGGGACCTACAAATATCCAAAGAATCTATACAAATTCGAACCCCCATATTTGAGGGAGGATTTAAACATTTACCGTTTCCATATTGATAAACGTCTGTTTTTTTATAATCAGCTCCATCATTTTCCATTGCCACTGAATTCAATTCAATTTTATAAACGGAAAATAGCGAAAAATGATAAATATAAATTTAAAAATATATATATATATTTCAATAACAAATGACCACTTACACTTCTAGCACCAAGCACATGTTGCTGCCAATTGAAAAGGCATCATAGACTTGCAACAACCTTTTGTGTTTCAACTTCTTCGTGATGGCCAGTTCATGATGGACCTCCTCGCGATCTTGCACTGTCGGGGTTGCGATGAATTTTGCCGCGAAACTCATGTTGGTCGAGCGATTGGTACAGCGTTTCACTTCGCCGAATTTGCCCCTGTCGAGCACATGTACATTATAAGTGATGTAATTTAGAGGAGAACTGCTAGAACTTGGTGGGACGTGGGACCTGGATTATATGTTTTGATTTTTTTTAAAATATATTAATATGTTCTGTAAAATACGGATTAAATCGGTTTCATCGTTGACATAGTTTTAATGGTAGCTACAGCTTTCTTACATCTTACAAGTAGAACGTGTTCCTGCTTTTCGACCTGAAAAGTGGTAATGCACTTTGCAAATGTATGAGTAAAGGGCATAATTCGCATGATTCTAAGCCATTAGTAAGTGCTCGACAAGCCTCTAAAATCCCTCACAGAGAAAGTTGGAGCCCCGTTGAACGAAATGCATGTTATGAGTAGGACTATACTAAAACTTGCGCGTGTAGGTGATTTGGTTTAAATAAATTGTTTATTGTAAAAAGCGACCTCCAACGTTATTTAAAGCACTTATACATAACTATACTCATAAGAAACAAAAACCGTAATCGAAAACAAATCGCACCTTTTCTCTAGAAATGCCCTTGGATTAAGGCAATGAACACGATAAAAACCAATGGATGATAGAGCTAACTGGTTCCAGAAGCAATTAATGGTAATCTCACACTAAGTTGCACTTACTATCTAACAATCGCAAAAATGCTATTCTTTTTCTTGAACAAAAATCGTTGGAGAAAATGGTGCGAATAAGGGGCGTTTAGTGACTGCTCTGATTACGTTTAAAACGCCAGACACCGTTTTGGGTTATGGGTGTTTTTTTTTTAAAGAATGGAATGTTGTCAGACAAATTAAGTAATGATTTTATCCGAATAAGGTCAAACGATACCTGACTCTGCTATCCAAACTATATTAATCAAGAGGCAAAAGATTGAAATATAAAGGATTCAATTGCAATTAATTGCAACCATTAACTCACAGGGCGCCGAGGGAGATCCAAATTGAACCGATGCGCTATTGGTACTTCATAGTATCTATAGGTATACGAGCTGGACAGAGGGAGCTACCAATATGTTTGATATAAGAGCGAAACTACTATAAGTACTAAATAATATATCTTATTCTTATTCTTATAATATATTCTTATCAATTATAATAATTACCTTCCGAGGACCTCGTAAACCTCGTATTCATCCGTGACCCATCGGTCTTCGCGAACCTGCACGTCGCGCCATTCAAACGCGAAATCCACATCTGCGCAAATAATGAATAAACAAAGCGTTTCAATTACTCGCAAGGTTTATTTCAAAAGTATAACAATCACAATTTAAACAACATTTATAGATATAAACATTGTTTCGAACGTTTCATGAAGTGTTATTTTTTACGACAATTAATTTGTGCATAATTTAATCTCCCGTCTGAGCGAAGCATTTGCTACGTTTTTAAAACAACATTTTAGCATTTACTGACCATGTACAGAAAGTCGCTTGGTTTAAATTCTTATTCTTAAAATAAGGTAATGATACTTTTATAATTTGACATAAGATTCTACCTGTGTGCGGTTCATCTTCGTCAACATAAACCAGTTCCCCCATCACTGCATATTCCTTCAAAATGAAAATAACATTGCAGTAAAAAAAACAATGGAAATAATTATCATATTCAATCTAGTGTCTAAAAAGCGCATTTATAATTATAAAATTACTGATGTATCCTAAACGAATAACACCGAATTTTTACGATTGTGTAAAAATGAAATGCCCTATCATATTAATATTCACTGGACTAAATGTAGGTCCTCTAGCTGCAACTTCCAAATTTCAAGAACCTACTCCTATCCTAAATATGCACAATGTTGGGAATGGGAGCCGATTTCGAGGCTAAATCGGCTAAGTCCCCCATTCACTTTACATGGTGGACTTTTTTAGCCTCGAAATCGGCTCCCATTCCCAACATTGTGCATATTTAGGATAGGAGTAGGTTCTTGAAATCTGGAATGTAGTTGCAGCTAGAGGACCTTCATTCCAGTAAATATTAATATGATAGGACATGTCAATTTTACATAATCGTAAAAATTCGGTGTTATTCGATTCGGATACATCAGAAGCGCGCTTTTTGCATGAGCAGAAGGGATAAACTGCGATGTTTAATACACATGTGGCTTTCGAGCTTTCGGTTTTCGATCATCTATTAACGCGCTTTTTGTTTGCGTGAGAATGTATCTGAATAGGTTTATGACCGATGGATTTTGTCCGGAGAGAATTTGTCCAGACGGGATTTTGTTCGTTCAAAAATGTTGTGTATATTTCAAAAACCATTTTATAAATTCCTAACAAATCCATTTTTACAGTCTTATCTGTTCTTAAAAGAAACAATAGTGATATATTGCAACCACGCAATTATAAACAGCGGCACTGTGGAGATAGATATATCATAGCTATGGGGGTGATAAGGTTGGTTTTCATATATGATTTATGGATTGATTATTTGCGATAAGGGCAGTAGATAACGATAATCCTTTATGCCGCCAAACTGACTTATATGTTTATACTTGCATTAACTCAAATGCTTGGGTGTTTTTGTACTCAATTATTCCTTATATATGAGTAAAACAAATAATAATACACCGAGCAAAAATGCATCCCGTCGGCATTTTTCACGCAAATAAAAATTATCGGATATCGAACACTTTGTTTCTTAAGATGTCTGGAAAAGAACATAAATGGCCAAAATGCCCGTGAATATTTACTTTGGCGTGATAACCTGATTTTTGCAGAATTTTATCGCATTGGGCTTGACCACATCCGGCATAACCTGCATTTTAGACGAGCGTTAATTTCGGTGCGTCGCTGATTTTGTGTAATCGAAACGTCGATGTTTTGCGTGCAAATGTGATATGATGGAACGTCTGACCCAATTTAAGTGTGGGGCCACTTATAGGTGTAACATATGATATATCAATAAACTTCAACCCCCTACGTACAGTTTAAACCATTTCTAACCTAACAATCAAATGGCTAAATGATGCAACTCAAACGCTTTAACGAAACTTTTCAAACGCGTAAACGACTTTCTAAACGGCTTAACGACAACAAACTTAAACGGATAATCGAATAAACGATGCATGTGATTATAAACAATAAAGAACTAATTTTCAAAACGTCTAAACAGCTAAAAGCCTAAACCGTTAAAAAACCTAAACCTAAACGCGTAAACGATAAACGCGTGAACGAGAAAAAGCAAACGCGTAAACGAAACTTTTGAAACGAAACAATTTGATATCGATATAAATTTAGAAATGGGTATAACTATATGATCGACGTTTAATTGCATAGAAACTTATAGTAAGAAATTCTAAATGAAGATTGGAGGCGGGTGTAAAACGCATTCATCCGACGGCATACGTTTTAATCGTATGTTTTTTTTAATTATATGGTTTTCAATTAATTGTTTTCGGTAAGTTGACCACAAATATTAGGAATAAGCACAACAATGTCACAAAATGATTGTTTTTAACCAAACGTCTTCGTCATTTTTACTAGAAGTCTTTGGTTAATATGTTTAAGTGATATTTTGTTGGAAAGGGAGGCTATTATCAGCATCTTATCTTCCTATCAGCTTTTTGTTTATTAAGCATCGGAAATCCTTATAAGAGTCTACGTGTACAAATACATGTTGCACAATTCATATGACGTTCTACATTTTCCCAATTATATTCAGATCTTACAGCCGATAGACTACTAAATTTGCGAAGCAGTTAACAAATCATTTCTTTATTGACCACGAGTCTTCAAGTGTTCGCCCTTCGCGCTCACTGGATTAGAAACCAAAAAAAAAAACAAATAAGCGGCAACGGAACCACGCCAGGAATCAGAGGTGATTGCCTTTGCTATGACCTTGGACTCAAAGGGAAGAACACCTCATGGATAGGTTCCCCATGAAAAAGGTTCCTTTGCCTAATGTTATATGGTAGTTGAAGCTATACATTATTGATTGAAATTTATATGTAAAAGTTGATTGTATAACTCAGCTAAGCTCATATTATTTAGCAATGCCAACTATTATCTCATCATTTTCAATTTTCCCTGGAGTGTTGGAGTTCCTCCAATTACTTTAATAGTCATCTTGAGTGTGTGCATTTTTTAAAATAAACAAAATGAAGTTGTTTACTGTTGTTTTGTTTTGTGACAAACATTATAATAACATACCGAAAAAAAAAACATATAAACACAATAAGCCATCGGGTGCACCCTTTTGCCCACAACAGCCTTGGAACCGCGAAGGCTAAACACAGATAACTGCAAATTCTCCCTATCCGCAACCGTTAAGGCGCATTCCTTAGAATGTGCGTAGGTAACATGGGTTGCTGCTCTTAATGGATGGGAACGCCAAGATATCAAAATACACCAGGCTGTAGCCCACAGATTATGCCTTTAAGGTGATGATACAATGATTGCAATTTTTCTAATGATTTCTTTGTTTTTAATGAGCGACCGGAAATACAGATTGTTGTTTATGATGATAATTTATTATTTTTTGTTCGGTTTGTTTATTTGCGATTTGTTAGAGTTCTGATCTGATATGTTTAAGGGCGAAAACAAAATAGCATTTCATAGATCCATGATAAAATTGTCATGGGGCGCTGACTAAAGGCGCGTTGACCCGAAATAAAAGCGCAAAATATTATGCGATTTTCGGTTGAATAGAAGGGATAAAATACAATGTTTTTTTACCAAAAGGGGGATTGACTTTAAAACGCTTAACATGTGTTTTGAGCTTTTAACGGAGCGGGTGAACGCGGCCTTAAACAAAATAGACCTAGCTTTGATGGAACTCTAGAGAATGTTATAATCTTGTAGATATAATATTGCCAACGTCGCTTGAAATAATATTCAATTATCAATCAATTTTATCCGTTTTTAGGCCCCAACCCCAAAGTTGGGGGCCTATAGAGTTGGGGTGTCCGTCCGTCCGTCCGTCTGTCCGTCTGTCCGTCCGTCCGTCTGTCCGTCTG
>LQRL01155729.1:0-11362 GCA_001703475.1 Hydroides elegans
CTACGGTTCGCCTGGATCATCCCAAGTGCGATTAAACGTTCCTCGCGTGATAAACGTGGCATGTTGCACAGATATTCAAAATTTAAAATTTTACCAAGGTCGGTCCTTTGTATCGCTATTCAGATTCATAAAAAATGTAACCCGCGGTCAATGTGTTAGCCCACAATAGACTGAAATGTCCTATAGGGCGATCGCCGGGCTCGAAGTGCACTCATGCGTGACTGTTGCCAATCAACTCTATTACATGCATACAATCTATAGTGTGATATAAATAAACTGTTTTGAATATAAGAAACTGATATAGAAAGAAAATAAACAATATTGAAAAGGTGATACTTTTCATTGACGCACAGTATACATATAATCTACATTCAGACATATGTTGGTTGTGATTTGAGCGGCGATGTAAAGGGTGTAGAAGAGAAGGCAGAGGGTGACGGGCAGGGCACCGCAGGCAGAGAGCCAGGATTTGAACACGGCGAAACTGATCTACAAAATATAGCCAGCGTATTTCAATATACATATAATCTACATTCAGCCATATATTGGTTGTGATTTGAGCTGCGATGTATAGAGTGTAGAAGAGAAGGCAGAGGGTGACGGGGAGGGCACCGCAAGCAGAGAGCCAGGATTTGAACACGGCGAAGCTGATCTGTAAAAATAATATTGTACTATGAATTCTACTATGTTTATTTCACCATCAGTCCATCCTGGTACACACGGCCCCAATTCCTAGAAGTAGCCTTCATTGCATAGTCATAGCGCATCGCGTAAAGAAATGATAAGGAAAAGCTATTATGCAATACTTTAGTGTATTGCACCCGGACTATTTTCCGAATGCACTTCCGAAATCAAATGTTCATAATAAAACAAAATAAACATGAATCAATGTTTAAATAACTGATTTCACATAGATTAATTTCTTATCCTAGATGAATGATAAGCGTTATATTTAATAATCCATCCTGATTGTCAATATTATTAAACATATTATATTATCGCCCACTATGACATGGCAAAATTAACTTTTTTCAGTAACGATTTGATGCATCCAATTCGACCCCTTCGTGCAATAAACACCTAACAGTATTGAACCTTCATAAGGTATTCCCATATATATATATACGAGAGTTGTAAAGCGCTGGGTACAGGATGCCATCAGTCACGCGAACATCAATCACGCAGTATTCAAAAAGCGTATTATGTTCTAACAGTTGACTTCCTCAATATGCCTATGATTATAGTTATTCCCCAATCATTCAATGCTTTGCCTTCATGTTTAGAACCGCCCGTCTATCGAGCACCCTATTATATTTCCGGCTATCCTCCACCGACACTATTATACCCATTATTTCTTGTCAACCCGTAGCCTAATCTCCAATAATCCAACCCTTACTGTTTGACTGATCACCCATAGAAAGGTTTCATAGACACACCTATTCACTCATTTTTTCCAATCATTTCCTTTACATCCATTTTAAATCCTACCCCACCCGTATCGATCTCGTACCTTTCCCAGATCACTCTTGCATGAATCGTGCTTTTTGTTGTCTGACCACCCACCAACCATTACACCATGATCCCCTTTTCAACTCACCGATCCCTGAATTGCCAGTTCCTCCTCGGTGAGTTTCTGGTCATGCAGTTTCTTTTCCTCAAGCTGAATGATCTCTCGATCCGACATCACAGACATCGTTCGTCTGCTCACGTGACGTCTGCGTCGCGCTCTTAAGTATAGTAAGGAAGAGGTGCATACTAAAGCAGTAGAGTATATATAAGTTAATCGAAACTGTTTTTTTTGTGGGTGAGTTAAAACATAGTTCGGCACTAATAATCGGATATAGACACACTGATATAGACAAAGTTATCCGAAGAACATCCGAATCAAAAATGTATACCAAACTATACAAAAAAGTCGTATCCGAAACAATATTCTTTTTCTGCACATGGTTTGTCAACCTTAACATTATATTACTATTCAAATCTATTTTTTATTATAAAGTATGACATGCCATTGTTTTTAAATAACTCCTTTCCTATAATTTACTTCTTTCCTGATATTAAATTAAATGGTCTATTTTTTCCTCACCTAGACTTTGTCGATTTCCGCGACAGCGCCCCACTGAACACAGACCCATCATCGATCGTTTCGTTGTCGTAAACAGAAAGCAGGTCGTGCTCGGAGCCCAGTTCAGAGATATGACGAAGCATTTCTTCTTTTACCAACGTCGCTGTGAATAAAACGACCAATCGAAAGTGTCGTTTAGTTACATTTTATATTAATTATTTTTTAAAGAATATAATATAAGGATTCTTTTTAGCTCAACCACATTTTTACATTGTATATAAGTTTAATCTTTACCAATGATTATGTTTCAATCTTTTTAGAAAATGCAATTCATTTGGGTCATTTTTGCAAACCTACATATTACCTTGCGAATCATCACTATCAGTATCCTCATCATGGTCCCTCAAATACGTCGCAATGTATTCGGCGAAATCTCCCTTTCGCGCGATCAGCTCCGAATACGCGCCCATCTCTGCGATTCGACCGTTTTTCAAAACAACTATGACGTCACAAGAAGGAAGGTGCGTCACGGCGTTGGTTACCAAGATGCGCGTCTGCAAAGAGAAATATGTGCAAATCTAAGAATCTTGGAAGTCAAAGTTCATTGTTTTTAATAATAATCGTAATAAATACATAAAATAGAACATTATATTAATACTTGTCCTCTCGTCGTCGCGTCAAAGTGCAAATTTTTGGCATATCGCAAAGGCTTAGTTGGACAGTTGAGAAAACTCCATTAATCATGTGCTTTAACTGTTCTTAGATTGCACTGGACCTGTCTTTGTAGACATTTTACCATAATTTGGCAGCATGTTCAGTAAAGTTTTATGAATCGAAATTTATTTCAAAAGTACATTTTATTGTGTTTCAGATCTACTTTAACTGGACAAGAGAATTGATAATCTATGATTAATAATTGTTGCTTTTAAAAATAAGTTGCAAATGATATATTACTATACCCTGTGTTTGAGGATTCCCTCTGGTCCAATAACCTTCTCGAATATATGTTTTCCGACATGCGCATCTACGGCCGAGAGAGGGTCGTCCAATAAGTAGACGTCAGAGTTTTGGTAGACGGACCGTGCGAGTGAGACACGTTGTTTTTGACCGCCACTGACAAAAGCAACAAGAGAGAAGATAAAAACTGAAATCAACTTTATCATATTTTATCATAAGTAGAACCTCTTTAATTTTGATAGACGGTCCTGGCGAGGGAGTCACGCTGCTTTTGACCGCCGCAGCAAAATTAAATGAAATAAGATGAATAACATAATAGAATATTGAATCTTAATAAAATAAGATAAAAAAAATGAATTGAAATCCATATATAACTGAATCATTTTTTATAGGTTTTGTAGACAGGGAGAAAAGGATATGAGATTTAAATAAGATTTGAATGTCAAATCATATGGAATACAATTTTCAGACGTCCTAGTTTTTTTGTCAGAGAGAGACACTTTGTTGGATGTGTCATAGAAAATGAGGAGCAACGGTTCCAGCTTGTAATTGGGCACTGCTGTCAATCATGCCTGATATCCTATTTGTTTAACACTGCGAAATATAATTATCATTGTCTATGTCAAACTAGCAATGACCATATCCTCACCTCAAATTGATGCCCTTCTCTCCTATCTCGATCTGGTCCCCTCCCGGAAGCATCTCCAGATCCGCTCCGAGTGCGCACGCGTCGATGACCTTGTTGTACCGGAAGTCGGTGAAATCCTTGCCGAAAAGAATGTTTTTGCGCAACGTCGTGTTCTGTATCCACGCCTGCTGGGGGACGTAGGCGACGTGGCCCTGTGGGTGAGTAAATAAGATACATCCATATAGTTGTATGTGTAAATATGGCTTTAACTTGTTGACTCATTGAGTAAATTAAAACAGCACTTGTGGCTGGAAAGACAGCACAATAATGCCGCTCCATAACCGTAGAACCATTCATTGTTATAAACAAATTGGCTTAAAATATATAAATATAATATTGATCATCTTTTGAAAAGCAATATCTTAACATGGATTGATAGAATCACGTTAAATATATTGTAAGACTTACACAGGCAATTATTAGATATAATATAGAAGGTCGAATTTTACTCATTATGGTTATTGCAAAAAGAATAACATTTCATTGATGGATTTTCAAAATTAAATATATTACCTTAACAAAGACTTTTCCCTTCATGACCTCCATTTCTCCCAAAATGGCTGAGAGCAGCGATGATTTTCCCGCGCCCACTTGCCCGACGACGGCCACCAGCTTGCCTTCCTCCATGTTCATCGAGATGCTGTTTTTACAAAATCATATTGCCTTTTAGCATATGCAATGAGATGCTGTTTTATGGAAATTTTAAACCTAATTAGGTTTAACCTTTGACTTAGCCTACATGTATATGTTGATTTGGCGAAAATCAACAAACTCATGTTACTGCTTGATAATCGTGATTAAATTAATGTTTGTTTTACCAATTAAAAAGTTATTGTCATATTTTCTAACATTCGATGAGCATTCTGACATTTCTACCGGTTTTATAGATTTTTTGTGTATATATTTAGAAGATGGATCGTTTCCCACCTATACAAAACACGGGTTAAAGGGGGAAGGGGCGGTTTGGATTTACCTTAATATATATTAGCGCCCTTTTCGGTCTTCGATTTAACATTAATTTTGTATTGGCACCGGTTCTTAAACATGTATTGATACATGAAACATGGAAACAAAGAGAAACTACGTATACTTTTGAAGGACTGGTTCCTCGTCCGCACTCCACGCAAACTCGCCCTCTTCAATCCTCACTGCATGTTTACTGGCGTAGCTTCCCTTTTTCACGTTTTCAGGATTTAGCTCCTCGTTGCGAAGGAAGCGGTTGATGCGTGCTATGGAAACCGCGGCCTTTAGAAATTCAAGTAACGTCATAAGTATTTGTTTTGGTAAGAGTGAACAGTGATTAAGCGAAATTACATACAATCCACGGTATACCATGATCGGTTTTGCGAAATATATATATATATATATATTTTCTCTAAATGCTGAAATTGATAAACATTGACCGAAAGTATGAACAATGAAGGGTACATGACAGGATCAATAGAAATATGACAGAAGTGAAGAATCCGTTCTATAAATAGGTGATGTATGTGAAAAATAAACGTTAAGACTTTATTTGAAGTCAATGCACTGACAGATTCAATATATAATGACTATACAAAAAAAACTCATCCGTGTGGCATTTGTAACGCCACAATAATATGGATCATAATTCATCAAATGAATGCTTTTATCATCAGGCGCCACTCACCTGTACGCCATAAGCGATACATCCGGGCAACATGGAGAGCGGGAAATTCATGATGTTGAAGAGCGACAGCGACACAAAGGCTTTGTTGGCGTCTAACACGTGATTAGGATCGGAGAGGACGTACACCGAAAATGAACCAATCGCCACCTGTCGAATGAAGGAAGAGACAAAACAAATTAATAAACATGATGAAAATGGTGATAAATAGGTACTTTGTTTCCATCTGAAATAGGATTCGAGCTCGAGGGAACAACGAAAATGAATAGATCGCAACAGATCTAGTGAAGAGGAAAGACAAAAGATATAAAAATGGAATGCATAAAAAAATCCTGATCGTCACCTCTCGCTAAGATGGGAAAAATAAAAGAAATACACATGTAGTGTTCTACAGCAGTTTGTAAATGTTTCATTGGTGACCGCTTATAAGCATTAGATTAAGAAAGACAAACACTTCATATGAATAAATTACAATGCAATGAAGAACAAATAATATCATACTTTGTAGTTTAGATAATCGGTTAGTCTGATCACCAATATCACAATGCAAAGATACAATACAGTGCGGGTCAGATACATGATAACATATAGGATAGGTGTATACTGATTAAGCTTGGGAAAAGACAAGTGTTATGCAATTCATATTGATAACATATGGTGTATGGGACATTCAAGAAATTATTGTTTTGAAAACTCAATTTTCATACATGTGTAACATATTTTAACAAACTGTTCAAGCAAGGGATGAACATTACATTTGTTTTCGTGTGTCTCCATGTATTCCTCCAGGCTACAGAGGCCTCGGTTCAGGTATTGAAGCTGCAAAAAAGATGGTAAAACTATCTGAAATCATGACTTAAATTGAATATTAAAAAAATAAAGCCATGATGAAAAAAAAATGGTTCATGCAACAAAAAAAAATAGAATTTGACCTTAGTTGAATAATCTACCATAATGTAGTCACATATTTCAACTGAAAATGATATTTGTAGATAACAAGAACGGATTATGTCACATTATTATGAATCATCTTGTGCATTTGATGTTATTCAATACAAATGAGTTTCTCATATACATACAATGCAGGGTCTCAACAATGACTATTCAGAAACATTAGCGATGATTCTGGACGAACTCTCCGCTCTTCGACAACAAGGGATACAGAACCGATTGACACTGGACGAGTTAAACAAACAACTATCAGCTAAGATTGACGACCAAGCAACGGTAATCAAGACGTTAACAGCCACAATTGATCAACACTCAGCTAAAATTGAGAAACAAGAATCGGTCAACAAGGAGCTGACTGCAAAAATTACGGACCAAGATGCGATCATTCAAAAGCTAACAGGAGAAGAAATCAAAAGCGTTGAACTGCAGCCAGAAGTAAGAGGTAATGAATTCCATAAAGTCTTGAGCATGGAATTTAATCTAGAAAAACCTCATGGTTTGTTACATAATCCACTAGAGAATCATACTTTAGAATGAAGTGCATTTCAGGGACCTAACCATATTATCTCTAACCTGCAGGGACACTGACAAATAACATGTGTAATGGTTCGAGCAGCAACAATATATTTAGGAAGACCTCACCTACTTCTTTATATGGCAGTTCTTTTGCACATCGTGATATTAGATTTATTTGGTTTTTTTACCCATGGACTCAGAAAGTTGCGTTTACAGCTTTGAGTAGCAGGGTCTAAGTGTTGGAAAGATGGAAGGCATGTGCTATGATTATTATAATATATACCTTTATTTGCAGCCAATTTTATAAATAAATATTAAGAAGTAAGGCTTATGTTTTCCAGATCACCATCAAGCTCTTGGATGTATTGACGACACAATTGGCCTAGCTTGCACAAACGGAGGTTCAATAACAGTGACGCGGGCCTACTTAGGGCAATATAGACAGAGTAGTGGCTGCAATGCAGGATGTTGTGCGCCTAACCCGATTTCGGATTGTACCGAAACGGTAATGCATTTGAATAAGTTCAGGAAATGTATTTTTATAAAGGATTCCGAACACATTATCGGTAGTTGTTTCAGTGTGTAGGAAATAAGGTCCATGAATATCATGCATCAATCAGTTACAAAACGCTTCATATACATTTGCGAATAAACGAAATATTTCAAATACAATAAATTATTGAAAATTGATTAAGAAAATGTGAATGTGATTATAAAATATACATTTATATCGGTTCTATAATTAACTATTTTGAGCGTTGAAAATAGAATGTTTTTCAACGTAACAGTTCTTAATTACAGCTTAAGGAGAACGATGCTGCCGAATGGGTTTATTTAAAGTATACCTGTGATAACAAGACCGAATGCAGCTACTATTACAAGGGTGAAGTTATCAACAGTTGTGAAACTGGATACGTAGCCGACTATCTGCTTATCTACTATAGCTGCCATCCATGTGATTGTTTTAAGCAGTTTGTCGTTTAAACGTTTTAATTGCATCAGACTGGAATATCATATAATACGACTTTATGGGCTATTCTATTAAAGACTAATAATGATGATAGTGACAATGCATTTAACATAAATCATCATTTGATCGCTAGATGATTTAATTTTAACGTAGACCGAAAGTAAAATAAATCTTTATAATATTCACAATATTTTAACCTTAAATGCAGTTTTTTTATATTAAATAGCAGAACACTGTATTTATATAAAGTACCAAATATATTTAGCCCTATACGTTGTATTATAACTTATCGCACTTTCAATCATTATCTTGATTGCAGATAACGAGAGTGACTACGTGGCTTTCACAGCTCATGCCGAATCAGACAGATATTATGAATCAGGAGATATCATTCTCTTTGACACCGTCATCACCAACATTGGAAATCACTACAGTCCAGCCACTAATTTTGTTTGTCCGTTTCATAGTGTCTACTCATTCAGTGTTTCGTTTTATGCTGGTGTTTATGGTGATTTGTATTTAGATATAATGCGTGATTCTGAAATCATCATTTCTGGGTTTGCTGATGATGAACCGAGTGATGCACCAGGGCTCTTTACACATGGTATGAGCACGATCGTTATAGAATGCAATGTGGGCCAGGTTGTGTGGGTGAGATGTAATGGCGGTAGTAATTATATGCATGGCGATAGCTATAGACAATCGCATTTCACCGGGTTTCTCCTCCACCACTTTTCTTAAAATCATCTTGATTATAAGTGTCTATGTCAAACATAGAACCATACGATAAGTGTTTTGATGACTTTCTATATTGCCATTGGCCATTCAAATTAAAACCCAAATAAATGCATTGATAAGTATTGTCTTTATGTTTCATTTAGATTCTTCTCATGAAATTGCATTCACAAGTACTGCAAGATAGACAATAACGGGAAATAGTTTCTTAGTGTTTTCGTATCGAAATCCAACCAGACATAAAAAACTTCTGGTTGAATTAAAGATGAATACTCATGTTTCCAAAATGATATAGAAATGCAGCTATGCCGATGCATATACGAAAACATGATTTTTTCACATGCATTAAATAGTTCTGGCCCTGAATTCGTTCAATTTGTCCAACCTCTTTTTCAACAAGATAGGACAAAATATGAATCAATATATAAGCAATCTTGATAATTCAGTTGCAATAACAGAACCAATATGATACCATTCATATTTCATATACGTTGCTGATTTTACTCAATGGTATCCAAAGAAAGTGAAATACGATAGCCAATAAACAAGTTAAACAGAAAAAGTTATTACATCAGATATTTTGATATATCAAAACAAACTTAAAGAACATATTCAAACATTTCAGTCAGAGTTGTTATCTTATGCTTATCACCCAACAATAAGATAAAAACAACTGCATAAAAGTAATTATATAACAAAAAAAATGTAATATTGTTATTTGATCAATTGTGCAGCCTTATCCTATGTCTTTGGATTTAATGCATGATTCTGAATTCATCATTCATGGGTACGTTGATATTAAAGATGTGGTGACGATTCTGTTTTTTAATTATTTTATGCATGGAGAGGAAGCATTTCACTTTACAGGCTTCCTTCTTCATTGTTGACCTTCACAATGGTCTTTGAAAAGACTATGCCATTTTTTGCTATCTATTCAATCATATCACAAATATTTCGAATGCTCTAAGATTATCAAACGATTTATTATTGTTAAAGTAATAAGCATTTTTTCGATCACACGGAATCGCTTTACGCAATTTTACAGTGATTTATTATTGTTGTCAAACAATAAAAACTCTTGACATGATCATAACAATGACCAGGCTTGTACTTAAAAGTCGTCTAAAACTAATAACATAATATGCATGTTTGTATATGAACTGGGCGACGACTAGGAATTGAGTTAAATGATATGATCAACTTTTGAATTATAATGTTGCACAAGCAGCCGGTAGACTACAACTCTCGATAATATTTACTAATTTAAGTGATGAGGAATAAACATAAACATAAAATAACATAAAACATATACTTAAAAAGCCTCGTTCCCATTACCCAAATAATTAAATTGTGATAAACCAACTGCACTACTACCTAACAGAAACAAAAAACACATTTATTCATGTACGTTTGCCTCTCTCCAATGGCTTTCTTAAATTTACTTAGTTTTTGGCATTTACTATCTAATTCACTTAATTTACAGTCTTGTGAAACAATTGCAGCAACTGCATGCAAATACCAATATGTATGGATATGTCAAAACGATATGCAAAGAAACTCAGAGAATAATATTGTAGTATTGTAGTATTGTATAGAAAACAGATGTAAAATAAGACATTAGTAAAAATATAAAATTGAAACATTAATTGGAATCAATGAGCAATTATCAAAATGCACCCTTTAACGGAAACAGAATGTCAAATGTTGAAAAATGTGCCTCTATGATACCTCGATTGTTATATCTGTTCTGCCTTCAAACATGAATGCTCATATACTGTGTTTATTTGATCAATCTCATACTTTGAAGTCATTCATAGAAGTAACATTATAAAGGGTGCTTATCATTTAACCACCACGGTAAACTGTTATGGATTCTACTCCCATCATTACACCCTCACAACACTGTCAGGACTTGCTGCCAATAAAACTTTACGCATAATATAGAGATAAGTTAAGAAGGATATAAAATTTACCTATTGCGCACCGTGGTATAGATAGAACGTTACATACGAGGCCAAAGTTATACCACGAATGATGATATTCCTCCATCATGCATAATGGCATCAAGAGAATTTTAAACTGTGGTTTGTATATGAATTTAAATAAGAGATATTCATATGCTCACTATATGGTCATCATCGAAATTGGCACATGATGAATGATAAAACAAAAAACGGTTATATTTTTGTAAGGTAATTTGTCTATGGGTTTTGGTAATTGTTTTTATGTAATCAAACTTTTTTATTATATTAAACATAATCGGGTTTTATTACAATAATAAACGTTTTTTTTGGATATGTTTATCTCATAAGGCGTTCAAATATGGAATGCAATGCGCGCTCGTTCAAAATATTTTTGATGAAATGCACTTATCGAAAATAGATCTGCACCGGAGGATATCATGAACTGTATAATCGCTGATATGATAATGGGTTTGGTTGACTGCTGATACAGTCTGGGAAAATACAACTGTTATGCAACTCAATTAAGTTTGGTGATGCATTAAAGTTTGCAAATTATAAGTTTATACAAATTGTGGGATCTTTTGATAAGTGCGGAATGAACAGCCAGAACAGGAATCTTATATTTGCGTTTTGGTTTCTTTGTTTGATATATCAAATCACGGAGGCAACGGTTGAGGTACGATTTAGAAATGATGAATAAAGTAAATTATAAATTAAAATTTAATTTGAACAGTTTGCATAGATATTATAATTATAAGATAATATAATTTGTCATAGTGTATGCATGTTATTAAGTGATATTGATCAACCCCCAGTATGTATTAAGTGTATTTGATAAGTGCATATTTTACACACCATAATGTAC
>LQRL01155730.1:0-14196 GCA_001703475.1 Hydroides elegans
ATAACCACATTTTATAATCTATGAGCCTGATTCCATTCTGTTTCAAAGAGCCACCGTCAATAAATATCCCGAAACGTGAATAAATTCCATCTACGACACTTATAACAGAAATTATAATGACTGCAATACTATTTTTCTCAAGCGACCTTCCATTCAAACTCAATACACGCCACATTAAATAAGCCTTCATTTGAAAAACCATGGCTATACAATGGAACTATTATTAATTGCAACTCATTTGCGCTTCATAGTTGTCCTTACATAACCACTGTTGCAATAAATGTTTTATGAAATAGCACTCAGAGCATTGCTTAAGTAAACGCTGTATATGTGTAATTGCATATTTTGGAGAGCACCTCACGAGTTGTTCCTAAAAAATGTGTTTCTATTTCTTCCTCAAGCTGGCTACACTCTCGACATGAGTTATCCATAGTACGTCACATTCGGACGGGACGTTTAGTGGATGCCCTTTTTGCCCATACGAAAGTTTTCCGAACGTTCAATTACGTCCCGGCGCCAAGAGAATGAACGCGACGTCGGTGCAACGTCTTTTATACGTCTGCAACGAATGAGGACCTCCTGGAAAACGTTCATATAGGTCCAGAGTAGGGTGTCCGCTCAACGTTCGTGACGTCTTGCCGAGTGTGTACAAGAGGGAAATACATCAACTTGATTGGAAATGACATGTTTTTGCTTAATGTGACTGGTCAAAATGGTTGGATTTTTGTTCGCATTTTATAGTTGTTTAAATCCTATAATTCAACTTGTAAAAAAAGTGTCGCGGGGTGCTCTTCCATTTTCGGTAGTTCGGGTCTCAGGGGCAGAAAAAAATGTTCAAATTATACTTAGAAGGCTATTTTAGTGTGAAGTAAGCATTCATAATTTTGCATGATATGAATAGACGTTGTACTTCGTGACCTGCTTAAGATAGCATGCTAGACTGGAGTCCTTATATACTCCGTTTTTGGGTCTTTTATCCTTATTTTTGGGGAAGAGGTATGAATATTGATATACACCGATCATATGAGAATTATAGGGTTTATAATTTTCGATTTATGTACGTTTTTAACAAATAGAAATATGGCGAGCTTATATCTGACTAGACGATATTTGCAACAAATGTGGTCGCCAAAAAGGTGACTGCTCACATGTCCGAAGGTCCGGATGTCCGAAGGTCCGGATGTCCGAAGGTCCGGATGTCCGAAGGTCCGGTCGTCCGAAGGTTTATATAACCGAAACAACACATTGACAAACAATATATTTCTAAGTTAATTTCAGGCATAATATATTTTTATTTATTTCTAAATATAAAGCTAGTTTGCACATTCACAGTATGTTTCGTATAAGAAAATGTATTTGTATTCAATTTCGAGAAATATGGTCCAAAAATGAATTTTCATATTTGTTCTTTTCTGTTAAAATGCCAGCAAGGAAAGTTTCCTAGCAGAAAATATATTTCACTGAATTAATCGTTGGGTACTCCTGGTAAGGGAAGAGAGTTCCAAATAGTTTTACATATACTTCTTACATCATGACCAATTGAGCACTGTTGGTGGTAACATTTTCTCAACCTCAGTCCCTGCAGAGGGGTTGAAATATATTTATATTATCAGTCATTAAAGTATAACAATTTGCCAATGTGTAGTGTCGGTTAAATAAATCTTCAGACATCCGGACCTTCGGACATCCGGACCTTCGGACATCCGGACCTTCGGACATCCGGACCTTCGGACATCCGGACCTTCGGACGTATGACATGGAACCGCCAAAAATAGCAACCATGATATTCTTTCAAGCCTTAAATAAGATGTAAAAATAGGTGAACTATAGATAGCCTGGGAATATAATGCATACTCATACGAGCAATAGCAAAATTATATTGCTGATTAAATATCACCTTATGAGTGTCACACACGCCAATTTTGAAAAATAAGTCAAAATCCAAAATCACTCGATGGTTTATGAAAACAAACTAAATGCGATTGAGTCAAAATTCTTACTAATTTCACAAAATGTATGAAATTCGGTATGGGGAGTCACAGCCACTCTCAAAATACCAAATTGCTAGATCGTTTGCAACGCTTACATTCCCAACAAGTCTCCAATTATAGTCAAATTCAAATTATTGCAAATTCTTTGTTAAACAACCATACGGTCTTGTTATTATAAGAGGCAACCTCAATGTGAAAGCTCTTTATTTTTCAGGACTGAACAGCAATACTTAAATTAATAATGAAATAGTTGAGAAAGTATTTATAACACTTGCGATCCGCAGACACATTCTAACCTTTAGACAGTTTTTTTGCACCTAATATTTCATAATTGTAATAATTGCATTTCACGTAATTATATTGTTGAAGCCTAATGTGGGATAAAGAAATATTTCATTTTTTTAGCTTAATGAATTTGAATATTCGAAAGAGTTTGGACTTTCTGATAAAATCGGTTTCAATTTTAGGATTTTTATACCTAGCCATTTTCGGTCTTCCTAGAATAATTAAAATACATGATTGAACATTCTACATTTGATATCATTATTTTGTTTTGTTGTGATCGATATACCTCGAAATTAAGAGTGAAATGCCTGATTTACTTGCTTAATGATATAATAGCTTATTGATTTGAAAAAAAAACGTGGAAATACTACTCCATATTTTTAATTATCCTTTATTTAATATTTTACTTTATCTCTAACTCATCTTTGAAGTTAATGAATGATAAGTTGGCTGTCAGTTATATTGAATTTATTTTATAAGTGACATACAGTAAACGCGCTTTATAACTTTGCCACTCCATGCCCGCATGCTTAACATTCCACGCCCGCACGCTTGTTACTCCACGCTTAAATACATGTTTGTCCACGCTCGCACGCCCGCACGCCTGCATTCCCACGCGCTTATGCGTGTGTATAAAAAGGATGCAAGGCATAATAATTCATCATTATGCTATATGCCTCGATTATCACTTAGGCAGCTACCAAACCAATATCTTTACTGCCTATTTTAATTCCCATATAAATATTAAATTGATATCTAAGTATTTTATTACCTAATATCGAAATATAATTTTAAGTAAACAAATTCGTTAAGAGATAATATGGACATTAAATAACCCCTTCAGATAATTATTAGAAATAAATGTTAAGTGTTAAAATATTTGCAATAAATTGTTTCAATAATTTATTTTGTATAAAAAGATAAAAAGTAAATGTATTGAATACCACTGTAAACACATTTAAATCGGTCTATCTATCATATGCTAATTCTGCTAAAGGAATTTAGAATGAGAGTCTATAAGTGAAAACTCAAATATTATTTTTTATTTTTGAACTTATGAAACACTTTTATCATTCTTAATGACAAGGTGCATGGGGCCGACCGAATAACAAGGTGTTTAGACAAATATTGTTTTTTTTTACTATTAAGAATTCATTCTTTATAGGTGTCGTATCAAATATTATATATACACGTTCGACATGATCATGTTTGTTTATCCACGCCCGCACGCTCGCACGCCTTTACGCCCGCACGCCCGCACGCTTAAAACACTCCACGCTTAAATCGAAATTTGTCTACGCTAAAATCTTATCGTGTGCACGCCCGCACACCCGCACGATGCCAAGTAATAAAGCGAATTTACTGTATACATTTTATAAGCTAGACAGAGATGAAGCATGTCCATATTTCAGATAAAATTCTGACGTTAAATGCTTGATACATCTGATCTCTGATCTTATTGGTTCCTTGGGTTTCTGGATGATTCCTAATAAGCTGAAGCTCGACGGTAAAATCATTCGTTTCTACTTCGATGAAAGCTTACAGCTAGTGCTCCATATGTCCGTCTGCGTCTGCGTTTGCGTCTGCGCTTGCGTCTGCGTCTGCGTCAAATTATTTTGTTGTGTAACATGGATCCGTCGACTCATGCGTTTTTTTCATCCGTCAATTTTATTTCACCCCAAATTTTAAATATACCAGGAAAAAAACTCAACATAAATGAGTAAAATAATATGTTTTTTTTTCTAACTTAAGTAGTGTATGTCCATCAGTAATAATTAATAAGGTAAAATTGCCCATGAATCGAGCAAAACAAACATTCTACAATATTTTTAGTCACCCTTATTGAAACTTTTTTTTCATCCAAATAAGCCTATTCATTATTGGCATAGTCAAATATATCCCATTATATTAATTGATTAAAAGTCTCAAATAATATTCAAAAACCCAATTCTTTGTACCCGCGTGACCTTTCTCGTCCGTTTGTTTATCCGTCTACCGATTCGATCGCGACATGTTCCGATCGAATCAACGCAGACGCAGACGCAAGCGCAGACGCAGACACAGACGGACGTATGGAGCATGTTAATCATATTATATCGTGTGCGATCCAAAATAAAAAACACAGACGTCGACGCAGACGCAGACGGACATATGGAGCACTAGCTTACCACCAATTTGCCTACAGATAAATGCCTTCTGTCAACCCAAACCATACATTTGATTAAATTGAAGCATGGAAGAGATATAAAAAAAAAAACACTTTTCCACCAAATTAACTTAGGCCTGTGTCTACGATCAACAAAAACTCGACCTTCATCTTTTCGCTCAAATGAGCAGCTATCAGATTGCAAACTTCAAAGAAAAATAAATTATGATATTAAACAATCAAATGTATTTAGTTTTCACTGTATTGTTATTATAAATAATCGTGGTTGAATTCTTGAATTTCAATATATATGCATGCATGTATATTGGTTTATGGTAAGCGCATTGAAAGCTATAAGTAAGACAACGTTCGGTACGTTGTCGGGACGTCGCAAAAAGACGCGAACCCGTAACACAACTGATCTTAAGATTCGCTTACATTTTTGTGGTTCTCATTTTACTGTGTTTTACTAAAGTGACAATATATTTGCGACAGAAATCTGGATCCACAGAGGTATGTCCAGGACTCGAAAATCTTCACCAAGGTTCACGATGTTAGACAGGTTCACGGTTTTATGTAAGCCCTACTACTCGTTCAAGATGTTCACGAAGATCACCATTTTACCGTCGAACATACATGTATATGGTTCACCAAGTTCACGAGGTTAATCATTTTACAGTCTCTCAAACAGGGTTCACCATGTTCACGAGGTTCACCAATTGAGGTTAAAAATAATTATTAGGTGAACCAACCATAAGAGAAATATAATCGAATGATAAGATTCATATTTTGATTAAGAACAATTAAATTACAAGACAGAAAACGATAACATATCAAATATATGTCTCATTGTACCCATTTAATTATGTCTAAATCCTGATTCAGAAGAAAAAATAACAATTATTTCAAATTATACATCTATATGATAAATGACATATTACGTTTTTTTACGTTTTTGTACGTTATTTTGAAATTAGTCATTTGCGCAATTAATGCCAGACGCTGTGACGCATAAACATATGAGATGCGACTAGGTAAATAATTGTTACATCACAATAATGTATGACAATCTAAGGCTTTTCTTTAAAAACTTCATGAACCTGGTGAACAGCCGTGAATATTTTCTAGTCCGGGACATGAATGGATCAACCAGGAACGATTCAATCCGATTTAGGCACAGGCATTTAGGCATATTCAAATAAACGTTGACATAGTGATTTGAGGTAGGTCCAAGGATATGAATTGTCGCGAACATTAAAAATAGGATTCAAAATGTTCATAGTTGATATATAAAAGATAATATTGGAAATATATTTTATTATGACAACTCGGTCAAAATTAAAACATCTATACAAAATATTGTTTTTTTTTAAGGCGTCAAAAGTGCAAACCATCTAAATAAGTTTGACCACACTACGTCCACGCTGCGTCACGCACCGCGGTTTTGTGGTCCATTTGTGAACTTTGAATGAGATGATTAGTTAATGATGAATTTATTCTAAAACTGTGGTATCAAAGTGTCGCTGAATAACATTACAATCTAGCGCTTGCCCTGTTATCATGGGTAAGCCTGAGTAGAATATAAAAAAAAAAACAAAGGTTGCGTGCAAGAATTGTCTTATTATTAGTTTTGGTATAATTATGTTGTTCAACCTATCTTTAATATTTTACCAACTGCACAAATGCAATTTATTATCAAAAACGCGAAACAATCATAGAATAAATACTAGAATTGAATAACCTGATTATTTATTGATAAAGCCGCTGCCTTTTGAACCACGTGGCCCCAAGGACGGACTAGGGTGTAGCTCGGGGTCAAATGTGGTGGACGCGTCAAGTGGGTTTGCGACAAGGTGAATGAAAATAATTCATGAAAATATCATGGAAGGGGTTAATGGATGAATATTCTTTAACAATGCAGAGACATATAGTTTTAAATAATTTAAGATTCAGATTTAATGAATTCTTTAATTTTAGCCATACAAAATATATGTATTTTCTAACAAAATCAAGTCCGTGGTATGTACGGTAAGTATATTTGAAAGGAATGTTATCGAAATTGATTCAAGAATGAATCATACTTAGCTCATTTGATTGTACGATACAAATACAATGAAACTTAAGGAGTGTTCACGCAACAAAAAAAATATCCTAAATTTTTGCGTGAACAGAGGGGATAACTTGCTATGTTTTTATCCAAATGTGGCTTTCGAAAATATCAGGTTTCGTGCTATTTTCTGAGCTTTTTCGTTTGTGTGAACACGGCCTTATACGCTATATTGTTTCTCTGCGCTCAGTTTCTCTGTTAGTGTTTGATTATATTTTAAAGTATATAACAAATGCACAGCGACAAATGTATATAGTTGTGATATAATACATATGCTACATATAACTGTAATCAATCTATTCACCCATATCTAAGGACAACATCTACATAATGAAACTATTATATTGACATGTGTCATATATAGAGACCTTGAACACATCGCTTACTTGGTTTAACCCTAAGACGACGCTAGAAAATCTTTGTACATGTAGATAAGCTTTTTATCTATTTATTCAGCCATATCTGAGGAGAACGTTGAAATAATGAAACTACTACGACGCTAGAAAATTAATGTAGATAAGTTTTGAATATGTATTCATGCATGGCATAAAGGCATGGCAAAATATTCGACTGTATTATATTTTGGAGACTCCTTTGCACGTATGCGAATGCATAACAGAACACTGCACGAACTTTTCTTTACGGCAGGCTTTCTTGCACGTAAAACCGAACGGATTATTTTATCCAGACAAGAAGTTGGTCCCATGGGAACATCTTCCTAGCTTTTATTTTTAGTAAAATTCAATATGATCATTATTTGAACTATCACCATAACATAGCCTAAATCCCGATAACCAGCTGACTTTTTCGACATTTCAAAACACATGACTTCGTACAAAATAAACGTGACTAATATGCTCTGAATCTGAATGTGATATAACATTTCTCACTGAATTGAAATGTACGTCTCAAAGTGGTAACGTAGTAGCACGTACCTAGCCGATTTGAATTACGTCGAGAACCTTCGTTTTCGTTTTAAGCGTAATTCAACTAAACCCACAACGTTATTTCGATCAGGATGTTTAAATTCACTGAGCTCAACTTAGCTATTGTTTAAGCTAAAGTACAAATTTGAAAATCTCAGAAAAAAATGTTTCACTATGTGACCCACATATCAAATGAAATTTGAGTATTTCGCGATTTCACTACTACATTTTTTGTATTCGAATCAATTAACATGTAAAACAATACTTCCTTACTCCTACAAAATACCAACTGAATGTTTCCGAATTTCTTTGAAAAAAATAATACACGCTTCAATAAATTAAAAAAAAAAACTTAAATTCACACATCAATGAATGCATAAAAATACAAAAACTAAAATGCACACATCGATAAATACAAAAATATAACAATCTTTAGAGCATTGTAGATGGAACAGCTGGTGAAATAAAAAATAACAACATGCAGACTGAGGAAACAACTCTTGATATTTGAAACTGCCCAATTAGTACATTTGTGTCGGTTCGTGCGTTTACATGGTAGCCAAAATGATTCTAGGATATTTTGGTAAAGCGCCAAAAAATAATATGAACACGAAAGACGGATGTCAGGATATAGCACTCATGCAGTTTATATATTTTCAGTTGATCGATAAAACTTTGCATTTAATATGAATTTTTAAAAAGTTATAAAGCATTTGATAGTTGTAATATTATAGGATCATAAAACAATTTCATGAACTGAATAATCGAAAACTGAACTAATCGAGTTAGGTAAGTCTTTCCCATATTTTATATAATGATCATTATATAATAATTCAACGAAATACGATTGAATATATATGTTCATATAGAATACGGGTATGACAAATAACTGCATGTACCCATTCAACTATAGGATATGCAGTTAATTAGAAATAACCCACATTAAAATGACATTAAAATATGAATACATATTTACCCACTCGGCAAGAGTCGTCCATAGTACGTCGTATTGAGACGTGACGTTGAGAGGACGACCTACTTTGGGCCAATATGAACGTTTTCTGGACGTCGCTTTACCTTCCGGCGTCCGCAGAACGTAATTTGTACTTGCAACTTGGACACGACGTCTGTTCTACGTCCACGACGAACAAGGACGTCCGGAAAACTTTCATGCGGGCCCAATGTAGGGCGTCCGCTCAACGTCCGTGGACGTCTTGCCGAGTGGGTAGTTTTTTTCGGTAACTGCAGACATATAATTTGATAATGAGCTTCAGGTTTGTTCAGTTTGTACTTATATCTATATATCAGTTCGATAACAAGGTGAAGTAATTACCTTGTGATTTCGAAATGATTCAAAATGATAGGTTATGTGGGCATGTAAATATTATCAAAGTATGGTAGGTGTTATTCAAAGTTTACATTAGGCTTTTAACGTAGCATCAAACATAGATCTAGTTAACACGCATGACAGCTTCTACATTTACCAACTCGGCATAAGTAATCTGTAATAAGTCACATAAGGATGTGTTAATATTATTTTTTTTACGTAAGGACGTCATATTGATGATGCGTTCGGAGGTATGCCATCAATGCAACATATTTTACAACGAATATCTAAATTAATCCATATATGATTTAGAAAGTTAGATCACCGTTATTTAAGCTTGTAGTCACAGTTTTCAAGAAAAATAGTAGATGAATATTCTTCATAACACACATATATTTTCGTATCTTTTTGTGTCATTTGAATATGTCATTTGCTTGAACTTCGCAGCAGCGTCAACTATACCCTCAACTATATAATCGCCCTGAACACAAACCTAAACCTTTCCAATCTTTACCACTTAATTAAAGTTATTATCTTAAATATTTTATATATGTATCAAATCTAAACTTTATACAGATGTCAACCATACCCTTAACTACATATATATAATCACCCTGAACACAAACCTAAGCCTTCCCAATCATTACCACTTAATTAAAGCTGTAATCTATGAAATATAATTTATCGGCAAAGAAAAGCGAAGCTTTTCTTTTGCCTTTATACAACGGGAACATTTTTTTTGGTTTAAGACAATGCGTTTTTGAAAACAGAAATAGTACTATGGGCTCACAGATTCAAAATGGCGGACCATGGAGAGATTTCTGGGGTACTACAGTACCCTAATGATTTTAATCACGTCGCAATTTTCACGAAAGTATTTCATTTCGTTTACAAAATAATTTAACTATTTTCAGCATACAAATATATAAGCAACAATACAGGAAAGTGCCAAATAAAGGAGTTAACGATACTTCTGTAACAAAGAACGTAGTTTGCTTGGTTACGACGTTTGACGCATTATTTAGCTGCGCAAAACAATTATTACGTCATAAATTAAGCAAGTGCCAAGAAAAGTGTGACGTGTTAAATAGCATGGAAAGTAAAAAGTACAGTGTAAAACAATCAAGTGTGGACAATTAAGTGTGGAGCAAAGCGAAATTAAGATTTAAATAATATATTATGTTTGATAAAAAATATATTTATGATATCCTCATTCTATTTCGACATTTGATTTTATAGCCAATGTAAAAACTATGTTATGATAATGTAAAAGCAATAATAATTTGAAGCTTTTATATGGCAAGTTTCGACTTTAAATATGCAATTATTTGCTTGAAAATGTATATAAAGGTTTTCAAAGACTATTAAAATCTTTGCCTGTTTGTGATAGTACTTTCTAGTATGTATATTTCTAATGTAAACTTAAAATAGATATCAACCATACCCTCAACTATATAATCGTCCTGAACACAAACCTAAACCTTCCCAATCACAGTCACTTCATAAAGCTGTTATTCATTAAACATCATATAATATATCAAATGTAAACTTTATATAGATGTCAACCATACCCCAACTACACATATAATCCCCCTGAACATAAACCTCAACATTCCCGATTATAACCCGTTTTCCATCTCGACATCACACGTTCTCGGCACTTTCTTTTCACGTCTATTTCCGAGAACGTATGTTCAAGACATCTCATTGAACTTCATATCGTTGTCAACCATACCTTCAACTATATCATCGTCCTGAACACATACCTATACCTTCCCAATCATTACCACTTAAGGGTTCACTGGCCTTAACCGACTGGTGAATGAACACAGCCGCGAAAAATAAGAAAATGTACAATCGCGACCTAGCGCCACAGCGTAAGCTTTAATACAAAGGAGCATATTATAGTTGATATTTATTCCTATAACATGTACATGTAGTTATAAGCGACGAGTGAGGGCATGGTTGGTGGGTTTATTAAGAGAGACTTCGCCATGGCGGAAACACAGCGTTTAGTGTTTTGATTTCAGTCCATGTGCGTCTGAGTGCGTTTAAATTTGAATTATCCGAAAATTTCATTCACGCATGCATATTTTGAGTATTTGGAGTCAGAAAATAGCAACAGCTGGAATATGCAATGTCAAAAAGGTACCCGTTACTATAAATTAAAGCTGGTTTGTGCTTTTATCAAGCTCATGCGTGGGAGAAAGCTTGAAACGGGACCGCGGAATGGAAGCAATAGTGGAACTGAAGAAATAACACACATACCATACAAAAAGGCAAATCTGCTCAAATTATAAATTGAGGAGAATTATACATGTTAAAGTGGATCAAGGGAAGGAAAAAGAGCAATAAAATTGGAAGGATAATCCATGTGTGTACATAAGGAGCAGTGGCGAACAGAGGACATATAATTGGTAAGTTCATTGAAAAATCACAATAAAATGATTGTTTATTTGTTATTATAAGTCAATATTCACATAAGTCAATGACATGGGTATATGATATATGAAATGGATTTCCTTAATCCATGTGTTTATTGTTATTGTAAATAATTAAGCTAGGAAAGGATTTGATTAAGATTTAGTTTAATAACTGTACCTACTAATCCAGATAAGGACAACTTGTCAAATTCAAGGACTTGTTTACCAGTATATACTTGAAAAAGGAAATATATATTGATGAAATCATACATACTTCCTTTTTCTGTATATGGGAATGTTTCAAGTACATGTGATACGTTCGAGTTAGTTCAAATATATGAATTCATTGAGATGAAACATTTGAGCCAAAAACATGTTTAATGTGATTTTCGCTATAGTATTATCAACAATATGCAATCAGATTAAACGAAATGACCGGAATCCTGGGTATAACGTTAAGAGATCATAGCGGAGAAAACGTTTATATATTATGTAAAAACTAGGTGAATTATGGATTTGACATAATCGATACAACCCTCAATCCTCAGCCAACAATTCCACAAACAAATATGTGTGCGTTACCAGATTAGGCAGTATTTCATATATAAATCAATTGAAATGCCGACCATCATAGCCGCTACACCCGTACGATACAACCTCCATATACAAATCAAAACAGCTGAAAAATATTACATAAATGCCATAAGCAGTAAAAGCGTGTATCGATATTATGGGCCTGGCCACACCGAATTCGTTTTCTACATTTTCCATCCAAAAAGTATTTTCTAATGACTTCTCTAGGATAATTTCAAAGACATACTTCGCGCTTTTGACAACGTGGCCTGTTATAGAGTTTTTCATATATGATACAAGGGAAAACACGCTATAATAAGCTTATAATTTGAAAAGGTTCTAACATGACCAGACCCTACAGCATACCGAATCAACTCCAGCCCAAAATAGAAATAATATATAGAGTCTATAAGCAACTCCCAAAAAATATGATTCAAAGCCATGCGGGTATGTGAACATTGAAGTTTTTAATTCAAATAACCGCCAAGGGAACATTGAAGTTTAAACAAGCGCCAAGGGTACAAACGCGGAATGTTGTATTTACTTACGGCAGTGGAAATATGATACTTGATGAAGGTTCATATTGTGTTCTTCATATTTATTCAGTCTTTTGACTCCCCGCATTTTGCCGAGCGTTATCAAAATATAATTTAGAACGTCCTTATAGGAAAGGTTGCATTAAGTGAACGTCATTTAAAGTGACGACGTCGAAAAGACGTGTGTTGTTTGTTTTTACGGTGACGTCTACCGCGCGTTATGTTAAATATACGCGGAAATATATTTATGCCATGTTGCAATGACGTTATTAACACATACTCGATTAAAAGCATGCTTGTGAATCTTCTTGTTGTCGCCAGAATAACAACGTTATTTAAGCATATGAATGATAACTCGCCGAGTGGGGTTGTTAGCTCAAATTTAAACTGAATGAAACATATTTTTCTAAGTTGGCGTATGATTATATAAAACAGCGTCGTTTTGATAACTTATTCGCACTTTTTAGTTTAAGTAGTGACACAAAAATCGCGTGGCTTAAATCAAGAACTATAAAATAATAACATGCTAAGTTTTTTTCCGAACGAGTTTATATATTTATATCATATACCTATTATGCCTCGAAAGCTATGCCGCAGTTTTAAAGGAATAAAAAAACATTAGAAATATACAAAGATATATGTTCGCATATCATGAATTGCCCATCCTCTTATAAGGTATTTATATATACAATTCAATGCAATTACAATCCCTTTACATTGTAGTTCGAAATTCATCAGCTGTTAATAAGCCTTTGATTTACTGAATGCACTCAATTCATCCCCAAGTTGTCTCGTCACATTAATATCTTAACATAGACGGTCAAATGTCCCATATATGTATGCTAAGAAAGGGTTCCAATAGCAATATAAAGAATACTTATTGTAAATATATGCCGATTGCTGGTATAGCCTATATTATATCAAGTCCATAAATATCTAGCATTTCGATCTGAATCATATAAATAATTCACAAGTTGTCAAAAAACAAACTAAATTACTCATATTGTTTTTATCTTTCATTTTTAAACTAATACCAAGAGCATATCAATGCAAATCTTTGTTGCAAAAAACCCCCTTTACATACTTTTAAACATTTATATATCTTTGTCCTTGGTCTGTCCAGGTCAAATCAGATAAAACTGTGAAGCAGTGACACTACTTAAAAGTATGTATTTGTACTGTATGTGGTTAAGGGGTCATCCAAGCAGATGTTTTTGAAAATGGTAAATGGTCAAAACGTCCCCGGATATAAAGTCTTCAAAAAAGATTTGATTTATTTCGTTAAGTTGGCAAATAATATATTGCTTTCTCAATGTTTATAGCTAACGATCAAATGTCATATCGGGGTTACAGCTTCAGCTTCATAACCTTTCTTAATCATATTTTGACTGAGGTCTTCATATCATAGACGTCATGACCGGTTTATTGCGGGGAAAATCACGTTTTTCCAAGTAGTTTGTTATGTGTTATATGATAATTGGTTTGAAACTGCAATTTATGATTATCCAATTATAGATACGTATAGTGACAACAATCTGACAAAATTTTGAGAGCAACAAATTTTAATTGACGATGTGATGCCCCATAACATAAAGGTGGGGTGCGTCTTTCCAGATGACCGGTTTATTGCGGGATTGATAAAATAGCATGAAACTTTGTTTTATATGATTCAAATGATCCTGATATCTACAATAACTTATTTTACAATTTATCCTTATACATTAACCCGAAACCGTCGTCTTAAATCGTGTACCCATAATAATGAAATCATTTTATCTACATTAAACGCGCTTTATAACTTTGCCACTCCACGCCCGCACGCTTAAAACTCCACGCCCGCACGCTTATTACTCCACGCTTAAATTCATTTTTGTCCACGCTC
>LQRL01155754.1:7638-39192 GCA_001703475.1 Hydroides elegans
AGCTTTATCAAGGGCTCATGCTACCTAAAACTAACTAACACGAGGATAGCATAAGGTCATAAGAAGGTTTTGTGCAATCTGGGTTGTCCCTGATTTATTAATCACTTGCGTAATATTGACTCAATGGGTTAATCGTGTCAAGCAACTTCAAATTAATTCCGGTCTTATTTTATTTCTCTCATTGACTCTTAAGAATAAATAATGGCTCAGCTTCCGTTCCTAGATCCACTATGTAGCGATGCATCATAATTGGATAAATAAATCTGACAAGTGGTGTGTGTGTTTATACCTCGCATTGCGTTTCTTTGTGTTCTCTTTTATTTACAGTATATTCATCTTATATTTAGTGCCCAATAAAAGGGTCATGCTGTCAAGGGATAATTGGTTTTGAATAAGTGTAGGTTCCTACGTACATCGCAATCATTTTCACCTCATTTAAAGACTTTCGATACTTAAATATAACTTTTTTTGATAACGCTATTAATTTCGGGTTTTCAAGGTGAGATTTAATTTCTGATCGATGTCATATTAATATATATTCATATTCAATCGATAAAGAGCCATAAACATGTTAAATCTCAGTTGTAAAAAAATATATATAAACTAAGTATATTTTATGATCGGAACACATTCACATTTGTTTGAGTGAATAATATGATTCTATATAGGCTACATGTAGTTAGAATATCTTATTGAGATTTGAATCTCATATTTTCATTCCTTTCCTTGAAAAACACCCACTTTCATCTGCCATAATTTTTTGCATGAGCGAAAAGATTTATTTTAAGGTTTTGTGTTCCGGTGACGTCATAGTAATGTCAAAGGGCCACCATTAGAAATCAATCTATATCGACTATTTGATAAATTGAATTAAAAAAAAAAAACACATGAGGCACATTCATCCCATGATCTGCAAGATAAAAATCTAGGTCACATGGTACTCTTACAATTATATACATTTTGAACATCATGTGAAATATATTTGTTTTAAATCTAAAAATAAATCCTCATTCTAGCAATGCATGTTTAATTAAGTATAAGCTAAGAATAGCTATAAACTACTAAAAAACGTTGATCAGGTTAAATTTGACATTTTACGTCGGAACATCACTCAAATGATCCAAATGCACAATAGCTACTCTGTCGACAATGAGATGAGATATAACTGGATTATAATGACGTTTCACGCGAAGCCTTGTGAAGGCGTGATAAATAAACAAGTTGGGAATCGAAAACATGTCACGTAATTTTAACCTTACTTCAGTTGGAACTTACATCCGCGTTTACGCATAATTGTATCACTTATAGGTGTAGACACATATGATGAAACAACCATTTTCCGATGGTTGTTTCATTTTGGAAACAACCACTTTTTGGCGTTTTGTAAAAGGAAACAATGATGAAACTGTTGATGTCTAAACTTGATGTGATTGCTACAGAGAGCGATAACGCCACTACATATTCAAGTGTGACGTTTATAATTATTACGTAACATAAACGATTCTGAACAATTGGAAAACAATTATTTGGTTCTATTGAATATGTAATGAATATGTATTGAATCTGTTTAAATGAATAACCAATATCAATTTTAACAGTTTTATATCATTTAACGACATTTATTTTGATCAAAATTTTGAAAAGCTTATTGCTTATGCAAATGGTTGTTTCCTATGGTTGTTTCCTTTTATGTTTCCACGACAAAGAGGAAACAATGTGGAAACAACCATCGAAAATGGTTGTTTCATCCAATGTGTCTTATCACACTCATATTTTTTAAATGTAGCTTTATACACATACAGAACGAATGCATTGTTGTTTTTGCAATATATGCATTTGATTTTGTGCTTTCGATCATCTGACAATTTAATTTTTGTTTTCGCGCTATGTCCAAAAACCTCTTGTATGCTTTTTCCACCACTACAATTATTTACTTGCAAATATGCTTGGTGTACAAAATAGCAAATTAATACATATGCTTAAATAAATTCATTTGTGATATCTGCGAATGTTTCATTTCACTTTTATAATGAGCAGTATTTCGGCAAAAAATTTTTTGATCATATAAAATATTTTAAATTAGATATTGAAATCAGAAAAAGCTCGCTTAGAATATTTTGAACCCTGTGCATATATTTAATATAAGTATATTTAAATATTTAAATCATAGAATTAATAGTACATTTCTTCATTCACAGTACTCAAAATTTTGAACATATCCCTTATATCTGAATAAGCGGTCTTCATTAAAAAGATTGAATTAAATTGACATACCTGATTCATTGTTAAATTCATATCCAAGTGTAATTTCTCCATTCAATCGTTTGCTTACTGTCCTTCTTTCTGGATACGCTATGAGCAGGATTCATCTCACTTGAATGAGTTTCTCTGATGTAGAGCTAAGAATGCTGTTTATGCTATTGATGTTTTTTGTTTGTGTCTGGCTTACTTAAGCAATATAAAATAACCTCATGAATCTTTTAATTGACTTGATCTAAATGCAGCTAAATTCATTCTAATAAATAAATATTAATTTTAAATATCAATATTGGTTGATAAATTCCTTCTACCCTCTACCTTCTTGTCAGTTGGCCAAAAAGCTCATTAACGTCTTTACCGTTTTAGCGTCCGTAACGTAATTTGGACATCGTTTTGAAGAAACCATCTGGATGTATTCCTTTTAATACTTTTTCTTCTCAAATTGATGTAGCCACAAAACGTGTACAAAATCGAATCAAGCTATTTTTTTAAAGAGAAATATGCTTAACTATCTCAACTAGCTAGACTTGTATTATTAAAGTGTGATAAAAAGTGAAAGCTTATTTAGATATTCCGAACCTTCATTTATCATAACAAGTGTACACTTACCGATTCGTGCTACTTAGATGCCAAGTTCAAAAATAAAAACAACTTTTTTTTTAAAATATTGTTTTCTTTTTTTAACTATTAACCATTTATTACAATTAATCAAACGGCTTTATGTCCAAATTAACACATTCAAAAAATAAAAAGGTTTGGCTTTCTATCATTATGAAATGCCTTTTCGAGAGAGTAAATATGGTATAATGCAATACTATCCGTTACATATATATGCATGCAACATAGTGCACACATATAGAATTATAATGGTAATTACTTTTTATTTATCTATAATAAGAAATTCAAATATGTATTCTTTCGTGTAGTTTGCATTCTGTGTGTAGTATAGATAGAATCAACTATATAAATGTTATTGAAATTATACATTTAAACATGCATATATATATAACAAAATAAATTATTTTACAGTCTTGGTAGTCTTTATAGTATATTATAACAGCTGCATAAAACGTGTAACGATATTACATTATAATAATTTTGGATCGTGTTTTGAGCAATAATAATTAAACTACTTTTCCGAAATCATTTTTATTTCTTATTTTCTTCTGCCGTTTTCACAAAATGCACAAAGTCCAAATTATACAAACTTTAATCGAAAATCAAATAGCAACTACACTTCACTAAATTTTGAATTTCACTTAGATGGAACTTAGATCTTAGACGGAACCCTTTTCTCGGGAGGCGCTTCGGTTTATATACGCAAAAGCGACGCTGCGCGCGCATATGCCGCCACGAACAAAGGACTGTTTTAGACAAAACACATTAAGATATAATTCATAATCACACTTTTCATTACCAAAATCAACGTTGAATCTTAAAACAATTTGTAGATTAACCAGTACATATCAGTGGCGGATATATTGACTTGACATGATAATACACAATCAAAAGATACATTTAAAAGCATTACTCATTTATCAATTATTACAATGTTCCAAGATCTTCAGTAATTTATAAACAAATCTTTACCAATATTGTCATACAATTTATCACTGATTGTCGTTAAATAACAACGTTTAAATATCTTCTGATATATTCCATAATTATATCAACACTAACGATTATATTTCCCACTTGACTTAATTTCATTAACTGTACGATTTATCAATATTATTAAATAAAATGATAATACAATAATCTCCTTTCACAAATATTCTGGGATATGAACCTGACATTTCATGGTGGGCTGAATGGGTTGCCAAATATGAATGTCGGTTTGACCGTTTATTGACATATTAACGTAAAACCAGATTTCAGACAAGAACATTTTTTTGATAATCTATGCCAATAAATTACAGTTATGGAACAACGATACTAAATACAACTATCTATGGTATTCAATATATCTTAAGCTAATTTCAACGATAATTTTTCATAAACAAATGATTATCATATGATATCATTAAGAATGATTTTTGGATGGCTAATTACTGATTCTTTACTCATAATTTTTAAACAGGTTATTCATAAAATACTCTCACAAAACTAAACACACAAACACAAAATGTGCTGGATCCAAACATCCATGCTCATGTATATATGCAACCGATAATCTATAAAAACCGAGTATATCACAATTTTTCAGTCAATATCAACAAACCTGCAGTAAGTAATTATATTACTTGCTTACTCCTATTTTCAAACATTTGATATTTAATGGTATGATATAGCTTCCATTTTTTTCTTCATTCGTATATGTGAGATCATCATCGAACATTTTGTCAGTTGAATAACCTTTCAACCTCATAAAATTGGAAAATCTTATCATCCAGATATCACACCGATTTCATTGATTGTGTTTAAATGTTTTTCCTGCGTATTTACTTGCTATCTTCGATTTTGATGTTTCCACTCTCCATCAAACGGTCCATGAACTCCTTGTGATAATCCAGCTCTTCTGCGGTGTATTCACATGTGCAGTCGTCGCTATCATGCAGGTATCTCAAGTTGTTCTTATCTGTCAACCATTCACGAATGGTTTTCACCAGCGCTAACCTGATGATACGCTTTTTACAGCATATGTCCTCTACTCCATCACATTGGTGTTCACAATTAAACAAATATATATATTTAGTATGCCAAACTTGCATTTTCTTGTCCTGCAAATCATCTTGAAACCTTTCATAAACGTTATCCGCAATCACATATTTGCAGATTTTGCTACTCACAGCAGCAACATCGTCGTCGTCAACAGGCTCCAGTTCTTTACGGGTTCTATGTTGTTTTCCCCATCGATAGGTCTTTAATTCGTTTAATAAACAGTTTTTCAAGGCATGTGAAGTGATGTAATCCTCAATAGATAAATCCTCCGTTAATTTGAACTGGTCAGTATCGAATCCTGGCGAACATACTGTGGATAACCTTACGGTTTTGGCTGTAATGAAACCTTGTCGAAATGGTTCCGGAAGCGATTTCATAATTCGTGCCTCAATCTCACAATGCGATTCGGGAAAGTGTGTTTTATTATCATACGCATGCCTGTCAGCCTTTGCTATTGGATAAATACACCTACTTTCAATGCCGAACGGGTAAATGTTGATATTCATATTGAACGGGAATGCCAATACAATGTCGACATAAACAGTTAAGTTTTTGAATGTTTCTCCATTCCAAATTAGTTTGAGACGTGAAATTTTGGCCAGACATTGAAAAGCTACTTGGGTGAAACCACATGATTTATCCTTGATATTATCATTTTGTTCGTGGCATTGGAGAGCAAATCGCTGGTAGAAATCTTGCGCTACGGCACAGATGATAAGATAACCGTCGTCGTTGCAGTAGGCGCACCACCTGCCGCTTCCTTTGATTTCGTATCCATCACAAACTAATTCTTTTAAGTTCATTATCTTTAAGACGGCATCGAACTCATTTGGTCCAAAGCACTTGCAATTATCATGCATGCTCCCACGCAAATGATAGGTATATGCAAAGTGAGATGAATCTGATGAGGCTTCAAACCTTTCAGAAATAGCATTGAAAAACATTTCTAAATCAGTTTTCATGTGCTCAATCTCTTTTCTTGACTGTTTCATATAATATTGATTGTATTTCATTGCGTTAAGTGCATTTATTTCAGAAGATACTGTAGACTTAGAATTATGTGCAATAGGAATCTTTGATGATAACAGTGGTTTAAATTTAGTCCAATCATCTAAGAAACCATCACTGTCATGTTTAGAATAATCACAAGCCTTGATTTGATTTTTGTCACTTAGCGATAGCCTTGATGTCGCAAAAATATTAGTTATCTCCCTGTTGCATCCGTATATGAGAGTTAGTTCTACGGCAGTGTTGCCCATCCACTTAACGGATAAATTAGGTTTAATGCTTGACAATAACGTGCACTTTGATAATGATTGCCTTGCGAGAACACAGTGAGCTGTTGTTTCATCACTGAATGAATCATTTGGGTTTGCTCCTGCATCCACCAACATTTGAAAAACACTTGGGGAACACAATGTTCCTGCTAAAGCAAGGGTTTTACCTGATGCAGTAACCATTCCTTTTATCGATAAAACCAATTTTAGAAAATGCTTCATCGCCGATGAAATATCCAAATCATAAGAATGCACTCTTGTATTACATAGGAACCTATCAAGTATGGTTAAGCCAAATCTATCGAGCAATCCTGCAAAATCATCTTTCAGTGGATGTTTCAAAAATTCATTGAAAATGTCCGTTGCAGTTCTGACATTTGAATTGGTTATTCTTTTCATTAAAACAAACAACGCAGCGTCACCATCCCTGTCACATACACCCATGTCTAATCCACCCTGACTCAGCAGCAGCTTGGCGGCGGCCACTGATTTTAACTTTTCACATACGCTATGAAGAGTGGTGTTACCATGTCTATCCGTCGCATTCACATTGCAATTCGGGTGCTGTAGTAGAAGGCGCATTATCCGAATGATGATGCTGCAGTCATCGACGTCGTTGTCATCGGCTTCGTGGCAACACAAGGTTAATGGTGTATATGAATAATCAATGTCATTTACTTTGTAATCAGGATCCTTCAGCAGCTGTTCGACTACTTTTACATCTCTACTCTTGATTGCACATTCTAAATCCATCTTGTATACTTATTGGATATACGATTGTATATTGCTTAAGACCCTTGACACGTTATATTCAATGCTACTTGATACATTTTGTGCATGGTTCCGATATAAATGTTTTATCTAATGATCAACTATTTTCGCGGCTATGTGCCTTCCAATTGTGTTTTCAATACAAACAGATTGTTTTTTGTCAATTCATTTAAGCATAAAAATCAATAAAAATCACAATTCTTGATAAAAAATGCTATAGTTTAGTGTTTTGATAATCTTAAATTCATTTGTTTGTTTTTCTTTTCATTTCTCAAATAAGTATTGTATATTTGTCACTGATTTTAATCGAAACAAATCAAATTAAGAGCGGCCTGTCATTCATTTCCATCGCACTTACTTCCATTCACATATCTTTCCAAAATTGAATCTTTAAATGCATCCTTGTTGAAAGCTTTTATTCAATAAGAGTAAATTAAACCATTATATTATGAACATATTAGTATCCGTAATTATAAGTTGCATTAAAAGTGTACAATGTGTGTTCACTCAGTATCAAAATCCAATTTTCACAAAATCATTCATAATTTAAATCGGTTCTTTTATCTTCCCATGACCTCAAACCATCATAAAATGGTTGGAAAAGCTTTATTGTATTTCATATTGTATTTCATATGATTTTGATAAGAAAAATCGCTTGTGTTTTGCCTATTTCGCACCATTTCCCAATAGAATTATACAATATCGTTACAACTTATATCTTTTAAAACTGTTATGAAAGCTATAGCTGTCACTCCCAAACAATAATGAAATAAGCTTTTTAGTCCCTGACAACCTTTCTATATATTCCATTGTCAAAGAGTTAAGTAAGTAAGCATTATTGGGCCGAGCAAAGCATTTATGTACCCGGTTAAAGAAAAAAAGAAGCATAAGTGTATACGTACGTCGTCAACAACTAAAATACACATAATGGTATAGGTGGCATCGGCTTACAATAGCTTAAGGCAAACTATATGTATATATGTATTGATTGCCACCTCTTAATTTTCTTTTCACATTTACTATTTTGTACGCTGATAAATCAAGGTATGCCCTTGACATGTAAGATATTGTGTCAATAGAACGGGAGCTGTTTGTATATTCGCTATGTTGGCTTTGTGCGATACATTTCTTACTTATACCAAATGCTTATAATGTATATAACTTTTTTATATGCTTCTTGATATTTATTTACTGCTCAAGATTCATGCAAAGTATTACCATTCCTATAAGTGTGTGATGATATTAGTTCAAATAGTTTTAAGGCAAATGCATAATATCTACAAACTAAATGTAATTGTTATTTAACTCGTAACAATTTGATCAAATATCTATCTCGATTAGGATATAAACCAACATCAATTGATGTTTGTCACACAAGATAATCATTTTACGTTTGTGTAGTTGAGATGAACTACATTGTGAGAGAGCAGTTACGTATACTAAGTAGAACACTAATGATTTGATATTTTTAAAAATGTGTTGAAGAAAACATTATACAAGGTCTAACCAATTGATCTCTATCGGGTGTAGTTTGACATACCCTTTCACATTTCCTCGAAAACTGACGTTGCACTTAACTATAGAATAAAGTGCGTCAATGACAAGGGTCTTGTTTTGCATTTTTACATGAATATAAAAGGCCATCGTGCATGCACACTCTTCAACGAAGCCAAACCTTTATAGATAAAAATAATTATAAAACTTTACCGATATAAGTCCTCACGCATTGGGTTATATTACGGGTGGCATTAACAATATGATTTTGAATAGTATAAATCACATATGCCGTATTTTTTTTATATTCACAGCTATATACGGTGAAAAAAATGATTGTGACATATCACAACTTCCTTATTATTTGCACATTTTAGAGTTATTTTGGATATATTCACCTATTTATGTTTTTTACAATCTTTGGTTATCTTAGGATAGTTTTCAGATTTTATGAATTAGCCCTGTCAACATAAACATATTATTGGCACAGTTATGTAGAAAAATCTACTTTACTCTACTTATGTAGACCGTGCAATTATTGAAAACTGGATGGCATTCCCACACTAGCATTTTTCAAGGTTATATCAATGACATTGATGATTACCACTCGTAAGACTGCGTTGTACACATATCGTTACTGACTCTCAAATATGGTAAATAATCGTTTATCCGTATGCCTTCGCATATATATAGTAGTATGCGAGTAACATATTATGTATGGGACTTATGCTTAATAGATCAATACAGACTGACAATAACACACACTGTTATATACCGCCAGGCCTCAACAAAATACATGTTCGGCCGTGCCCGTCTCATTGCTAATTTACCTGAGTAACATAATACATGATTTAATACCCGTGTTTCATGATCTACTAATACTATTTTTAAACAGTATGCAGTTGTTCATGAATGATTGTTTATCACTAAATATTGATATAGTTAGTTGTCATTGATGTCACTAAATGCCACATCAATGTTACCTTAAAGATACATCAAACCTGTAATTAGTAACAACTTTCAACATATCTATCTCTTCCACGTGTGTTATTCGAAACGTCTTGATTTATATTTTTGTTTTCATTTTTCATTTATATTCAGAAGATTAAGTAAATTAAAATGCTATGTATTCATACATTGATCTTACTATCTAAAAATATGAACATTTTTTTTTTGGTAATTTATTTTTTAATTTGGCATTTTATTATAATCTACAATGGATGAATTTATTCTTTTTGAATCAGCATATATGGTGTACAGATTTAGATGAGAGTTTTTTATCATTAATCAAAAACATGAACACCTGAACAATTATCTGACTGAAATGCACTCTATTTAATATATAATGGGCGATTCCATGTAGCTTTGACATGAATGGCATATTTTCAAATTGAATATAATCAATGTTTAAGTAGTTTATCGATTAGAAAAGATATTGAAGACAACTTAAACGCAATATTAGTTAGCTTATGTTCATTGAAAGGAAATTTATGCCTATTAAGGGAAAGTACACAAATTATGTCTTTGAAGCTACGTTTTTGGTGGCTGTACCAATTGTTGTTTATCTTCAAAGTGATATATGGTATTAACATAGTTTCACCCTCGACGTTTCGTTATATTGATAGTAAGAAATAACAAAAATAAATGAAAACATATTCCAGGGGTGCCAGTTTACTTGCTAGAATAATAACATGTGTCAACGATTCATATAAAATGCTAAACAAATTATTCATTGCATGTTTTTCTACTTTTTCCAAAAAAATCGCTTATATACGCCGTATCAAATCATGAAATGGCATATATTATACATAATTGATAAAGATCTTAATGTGTATTTGTTTGTTTTAATAAAGTTCACGTGTTGATATTCTTATAGACAGCCGATATTATGATTTCAAATGGATCTTATTTATTAGAATCTTCGTTACCCACGTTACATAATCCAACAAAAAAATGGCTATTACAATATTTTGATAAATCATAGATAGCGATTCTTTTTCTTACTTGTCGACAATTTTTGAACATAATTGAGTGATTCTGACTTAAAACTCGCGATTATTTACAGTTTCGAATTAATATTACTATCGGTTCTATCGATTGCTTGTGAATTGTAAAAGGTAAAATGTAGCACATATATTAAGTATTTTCATGCACAAAAGGCAAAGGATCGGGTCGAATTGAAACTTTGTTTTGATTTACATATGTGTTTTTTTCATTCGAAATATGCATTGTTTAAAAATACAATTTTGAATAATTGAGTTCAAACTCAAATTCTTGAACATAGAGCACAACCCTCATACTTTCCGAATTCTAGAATAGTTAAATGTCTTTCAATAATACTTTAGAATTGTAGCTGAATATAGTTATTAAGGGATTACAAATTTGAGTGAGTATAGTTTATCACTTGATTATAGGTTTCCTTATGGAACTCTGAACGAACAATTTGCAGTCATGTCTTATCAAACTTAAATTATCATTAAGCTTTCATTAGCTTTCTAATAATTTAATCTATTTTTTTTTGCAATAAATGGTTTAAATACACATTTGTTGACTTAAATTCATAGGTCAATAACGTAAAAAGCCCAATTGATCGTTTTAGAAGACTTACTTATCGGCACAGTTACACGGAATAGCTTGTAACGTGGGTAACGGTAACGTGGGACTCGTAACCGTGGACTCGTTAACATTTTGGTTTGTCTCCCAGATAAAAGTAAGGGCAGAATTAATATTTTAGCCTCGCACATAGCGGAGATATTCCGGTTTGAGTATGATGTTACATTTCAGAATTGAAACTTGAAGTTGAGAAACGCTATCGCTATGATTTTGCATGCGAAAATTCCATGTCCATATTGTGTAACGTGGGGAACGAAGATGTTACCCTTTCTTATATCTTTATGGATAGAATGACTTAATTTTGGTTTGTTAAATCATCAAGATTACCCTCTCCCATGGTCAGAATAACAAAAATTATGGGTGAACTGTATAAACTATGATCACTTGGCATCCCAGAACATGTAATGTATCGTGGGTAACGCTGGAATTGCGAATGTCAAAATAAAAACCACCTATGTGCAAAAGACGAGCTTATCATCATTGTGTTCAAATACCAACAATTTTTTTCAATATTTATTTAAATGTTTACTCATAAAATACCACATGCTAACTCGCACAAAACATTGTTGTGCTTCAAATAGTTATGTACTCATTTTTCTTTCCATGAAATAAATATAAATCTACTATATGTTAACAAAATAACATTGTCAGTGTTTTATCAGATATTTAAATCAACGATTGCACGCCATTTATGGATAAAGTATGGTTTAAAGCGTTTTTCTCGATGCAAATGTGATGGATGATTAACATATATATTGGTGATTATTCTATCTGTAGAACAATGACAAGATGTGTAAAAAAATTAGATCACTGCATCTTAGCAGTAAGACTGCCTAATCCTACGTCTGTTCAATTGAAAAAAAAAATCATTAACAATAAAATTCCATTACCAACAAGATGTCAAATGTTGGTGTTTTTACAATATTTACTTTGCTTAATCGTATTACGTTAAATATCTTATGTTCACAAGAACATACATAATTATACTAGTAATATAAGAATATTGAACCTAATTGTTGTTTGCTAAATAAGTTTTGATTATCAATAAAAACAAAAGAACTGCAATGCATAATACATTTGATACATTCTGATACAATGAAACATTACCTTAATATACGCTCAATATGCACGTTTAATTCAATCACTGAACATGTTGCCAGTGTAACATTCAGATTCACTTTTTCCTATCCGGATATAACATCAAATGCATTGATTGAAGTTTAAAACGTTTTATTCTGCAAAAATACTCATTATCCTCGATTTTGATCACTCAACTCCCATTAATCGGGTCATGAACTATTCGTGATATCCTAGTTTTTTGTGTTGTGTATGTACATGCATAATCATCGCCCCCATTATGATTCTCAGGATATAACACATGGGCATGAATATTGAAACTTTGTTTTTTCGTTGCCAACATCAGTGCATTTTAATCGGACAAAGTCAAAGCTATTGACTTATTTAAAGATTCGGAATCAGGTTCGCATATTTGGTATTGTCACATTGAATGGTTCAATGTCTTGCAATTCGCTTCATTGGTTTCACTGATTTCTGTTGAGTCATCGTTCAATTTGAATTCATTGGAAACTGCAATTTATGGTTATTATATTAAAGCTACGTATAGTGACGATAATTTGACTTAATTTTGAGAAAATTAATCATTTGATGATCCAATATCATAAAGGTGGGTGCATCTATTTCGATGATCGGTCTATTGTTGGATCGATGAAAGAGCATAAAACTTTGTTTTATTCCTTTGCTTCTAATAATCATGATATTTGCAATATTAAATCTTATATTTTTAACAGAACCGAAACCTTTTCCCAGATCCTGTTCCCCCAATAATTCTATGGTTTTATTGTTGTTTATCAAAGCCTATACGTGCCGTTCAGTTCCTTTTTATATAACTTATTAAATAAATTGATTTTAGGTCATATGTCGCTGCGTTAGCGCAAAGCTGAGAATGATAGTATTTGGTAATGTCCGTCCGCTACTTCAACAAATAACTGGGCGATCGAAAAACGAGTAAATCAAACAGGGTCATTTATTGGTCTAAAATAAAATGATGTGGACAATTAAGTTATTCTTACGCAGCCCTTAGAAAGCATAAAATACTAGATCATCAATGTCAAGATGGCTGCGATGAAACAAACGTCTACCAAATGACAGGCATGCATCTAGCCTCGATAGAGACCAGTTTGTACCCTCACTCATTCCTCGCTTCACCGGTTGCATATACCCTTATCAAGGACTCATACTGACCTTAAATTTACTAACACGAGGTCAGCATAGGGTCATTATGAAATATTTTGCAATCTGGGTTGTCTCTGATTTATTAATCACTTGCGTTATGTTGACACAATTGGTTAGTCGTGTCAAGCAGCTTCAAATTAATTCCGGTTTTATTTTATTTATCCCATTGACTCTTAAAAATTAATAATCATATTTGGATGAATAAATCTGACAAGCGCGGTTGTTTTCATGCCTCGCATCGCGTTTCTTTGTGTTTTGTATTAGCTACTATGTTTTAATCTTTTATTTAGCACCCTTAAAAAGGTCTTGCTGACAAAATTAAAAATTAGGTTTAATAATATGATCCAGTATATATTTAGCTGCACTGTCTAATCGAAGGATGAATGTCGAGTTTTCGGACGTTTTCTTGAAAATAACACCAACTTTCATGTGCCATTATTTTTGCATGAGCAAAAAGATTTATTTTTAGGTTTTGTTTTCCGATGAACGCCGTACTAATGTCAAAGTGCCACTATCTGAAATCAATCTAAATCAACTATTTGATAATTTGGATTAAAAACAGCACACGAGGCACATGCATCTGATGACTTTGCTAATTAGAAAAACAATCTAGACTGCATGATATTCTGACGAATATGTATGATCGAAAATCATGTGAAATATATTTGTTTTCAAATCTGAAAAATTAATGCTCAGTCGAGCAGTTTTCAATAAGGTATAAAATAAAAGGAAAAAAAGTTTAGTTTTAACATTATGCGTGTTCATATCAAAATAATTTTGGCAACGACTTTTTACAAAGACTCTGATCAGGCTGTATAATAGCCCTCTCACATCTGCGATTCTCGAATCGCTGATCGTCGGTGATCGTGTGCTATTGGAAAATCGCAGTAGTATGACACCCCTTGCCACTGACTCGACGACCGTCGGCGACTCCGTTTAATGCAATCCAACATGTTTGCTCGCAAGCGTCGGCATTGCAAGCACATCAAATGGAAAATGAAACACATTTGACAATTTCAAAATATAGTTTGAATTACTCTATATTTTATATATAATTTATATATATACATTGCTTTGATTTAAATGTTGCATAGATACCCACTTACAATACCAAAGATTAAAAGTCTTGCTCGTCATCAAGAATGGAGTGTAATAAAACGATCTGGGTTTCTATATGACACGTTTTATGACGTTACAATACTATTCAGTCATACATGCTTGAAGAAAAAGATATTAGTCATATCAACAAAATACATTTAGATTTTAGTTTCAAATTCTATATTGTTATCATGATTCATTATAAAAAAATTAAGACAATTGCAAGGAAAATTGCAAGGAGAACCGCGGGTGTTACATCCTTGATCCCCAGGCCTGCAATCGTCTGAGACTCGAATCGGGGACGATCGGCGATTCGAAATCCCAGGTGTGACAGGGGCTTAAGACCCATTGCTTCGCGACATCCGTCAAACGTTGAGAATGCACAATCACTGCTCTTTCCACAATACAATTACGCATTAATGAATTAATATGCGACGCCATATGTAGTCTTGATAACCCATTCGATAAGGGTCATCCTTAGTATGTAGCATCCGGGGGTAAATTTGAGAGGACGCCCTACTGTTGACCCATATGAACGTGTTCTGTTACATATAATATTAATCGTATTTAATTGTGTTTAGTGAATTTATTCTAGAAGAGGTTGTATTCCTATGTCCAATAGGAATCTTTGATGATAAAAGTGGTTTATATTTAGTCCAATCATGTAAGAAACCATCAGTATCATGTTTTGAATCATAAGAAGTCTTAAACTGATTTTTTACACTGGGTGTTGGCCTTGATGTCGCAAAAATATTGATTATTTCTCTGCTGCATCCGTATATGCGCGCTAGTTCTACAGCAGTGTTGCCCATCCATCTAACGGATGAATTAGGTTTCATTCTTGACAATAACATGCACTTTGCCATTGATTTCCTTGCAATAACACAATGAGCTGTTGTTTCATCTCTTAACGAATCATTTGGGATTGCTCCGGCATCAACTGATATTTGAAACACACTTGGGGAGCATAATGTTCCTTCTAAAGCAAGGGTGTACCTGATGCAGTAACCATTCCTTTGATCGATAAGACAACTTTTAGAAAGTGTTTCATGGCCGTTGAAATATCCAAATCATACAATATGCACGTGTATTACATAGAAACCTATCGAGTATGTTTAAACCAAATTTATCAAGTAATCCTACAAGGTCATCATTCTATGCATGTTTGAATAATTCATCAAAAATAAAAAACGTCGCAATGCTGACATTCGAATTGTTTATTCTCTTCATCGAAAAATGCAGCGCAGTGTCACCATGTAGGCGATTGATTTGGTGTTTCATTTATTTTAAGTTGAACATATTTTTCAATAAAGTTAGGAATTAGGTGAACTCGATGCCACTCTTAGGGAAACGGGTGTCAGCAATGGGCTGTTATCTACGGGTTTACTCTACTATACTTTTTAATAAGAAAAAAATTCGTACATTAACAGCACAGTTACGATTGTATGGTAAGATCGCAATTTGTTCTCAAATTTGTTTCTGACCATCGTTTGCTGTCTTTCTTCAATCTATAAGGAAGATGTTACCGATCAAAAGGCCTATTGCAATAAAACCCATATTGAGAAATCTGTATCTCTTACTCTAGAAACCTGTAACCAAATTTGAACCCGAGCTATTAACATATTATAATCACCTGATTCTTCTCATTTACGTATGCATTTCCCTGATTTACATGTGCATGCTCCGGATGTTTTTCATGTTCTTTCATAATCATGAAACAACAGAAATTGTTTATACTCGACACAACAATGTGGAATTCAGCATGTTTCCGTATATGTTCGGAAAGACACAAATTACTACAATCTTTGAAATCCCATTCATTTTCTTACTAAAACGCCACTTCTTCAAAATGAACAGAAGCTGAACCGGAGGTTGATCCTCGTTGCAAGAAACACAGGATCGAAAGGAAACAGGCAATACCAATTGGATGCCTGAAAAGCGCATGTTCAAACTTAATTACGTCACCGCTTATTCTCACATTGATATAAGTGTTAATATAACCATGACTATTTCTATAAATATTTGATTGCTAATTTGATTTAAATATATTGATTAAATTGTTGTTAAAATGAGTGTCAGGGTGTAATAATATCAGTTTTTGAATAAGTAAATGCTCAAAGCACCTTATTTTTTATTGATGTGTTAATGTTTTTGATACTGGATCGATGTATTACAACTTGAATAGAACCTAACATACCATTGGTCATGCCAATTGGGCATCATCTGTTCATCCAAATCATATTGAAACCTTTCATAAACGTTATCCGCAATCACATATTTGCAGATTTTGCTACTCAAGGCAGCACCATCGTCGTCGCCCATAGGTTGCAGTGCTTCATGTGATCTATGCTGTTTTTCCCGTCGATATGTCTTGTACTGTTGATCTAAACATATGGAATTTCCGTACACATCGAGCACACTTACACCTGTATGGTCAGAACGCAATTTGCGATCCACAGTCTGTTCGCTGAACATCGTTTTTGTCCATATCCGCAAATAGTTTCAGATGGAAGGGCCTGTTGCAATGAATCTCATTACCATAAATAGGAATATTTTTCTCTAGCATCCTGTAACTTATTTGGACCCGAGTTATTAGCATATTCTAATCACCTGATTATCTTGCTCATTTGCATGTACATGCTCGGAATGTTTCTCATGTGCTTTCATAATCATGAAACAACAGAAATTGTTTACACTCGACACAACAATGTGGAATTCAGCATGTTTCCGTATATTTTCGGAAAGACACGAATTACTACAATCTTTGAAATCCCATTTATTTTCTTACTAAAACGCCACTTCTTCAAAAGGAATAGAACCTGAACCGGAGTTCGATCCTCGTTGCAAGAAACACAGGATCAAAAGGAAACAGGCATACCAATTGGATGCCTGAAAAGCGCATGTTCAAACTTAATTACGTCACCGCTTATTCTCACATCGATACAAGTGTTAATATAACCATGGCTATTTCTATAAATATTCGGTTGCTAATTTGATTTATATATATATATTGATTAAATTGCTGTTACAATGAGTGTCAGGGTGTCATAATATCAGTTTTTGAATAAGTAAATGCTCAAAACTCTAGCACCTTATTTTAATCGATGTATTACGACTTGAATATAATCAAACTGTTTTTTCTTGTAAAGGTTATGTTTTTAAAGAATTGAAGTAATGTTGGTCACCATAGTTTATTTCACCATAGTTTATTTCAATCTAGTTTAAAATATTAATTAATTATGTTATGTAATCATTTATTAGTAATGTAGACAAAGGTATTATACATATGTATAGTTCAAGTTTCTAGTACACCAACTAAATAAATTATTACACTGCAAAGTGTGTGAAATTACCTCTGTGGATATCATTGATTGTCCAAAACCTTTTGTGTGTCTTCAGTAAGTTTGCAAAATATGGCATAATCCAAACATTAAGATAAAATGCGACATAAGTAAATATACATCAAGGGAGTGCGCCGTCCTGGTGAGCCGTATTACGAATATTTAAAATCTTAGCAATCTAAAGCATATGAATTATGTATAATTTATTCCGAATCATATTAGCGGTTGCTGATCGGATCTCATATTTGAAAGAATTAAACATCACTTAAGATCATTCATAAATTCATTTTAAGATTTACGTAGTTCTATACGTAGTTCTATATCAATGCCTAGACTGCATAAATTCATTTAAAGACCAAACCGAAATCAATTGAATATTTTCCCAATGATCAGTTACCAGTTACCCTAAAATTTGAACTGACCTTTTTATATCATTGATACACTTTGCATAATGTTATTTAATATATTTAGAAAACGATTAATCATTTAGCATTTGGTAAAAATTTAATTACTTAAACAAGTACTTAAACAGCGCTTAAGTGACTGTAGATAACATGATGGTAAATAATTACTTGCTTTATATTTTTTCCTAAATTGTGCAAATTACCTGGATAACCATAAGCTATGTAATCAATGCGTATATTACAAAAATGATATGTAAGTTCATTGACACAATGCATATGAAGTAGAAGCGTTAACAAAATTACTCCATGTTTTTTATACCACACATGTAATAAGGTATTAGTATTTCGTGTGTTTTAACTGTAATAACACACCTTCACCATTTGTATGATAATTATATTATGTTTATGCATGCACACATTATGATCAAACACGAAATGGGCCTGTTTATTCATTTATACATCACATAAAGGGGTTGATACCTTTGTCATAGCATAGTTGATCATACAATTACTTAAGATATAATTTATAATATCATGCAAAAGGGAGTCGATATACAATTGTTTTGATTCAGTACATTGATCGGACAAATATCTACTGATTAGACAACAGCAATACCGATTCGCTGTTTTGATCGTCATATCTTTGGCTTTTTGTTTATTGGTTCATCAATTGATTCGAGCATTTGTTTACTGTCATTTCTAATGTGTTCTGTGGACTCATCAGGGGAATCAATTTCATGTTTGTCGTTTTGATCGACTTTTATTTCCCCGCGTTTTATAAGTCGGGTCATGAAATTAAAGTGGTAATGCAGTTCTTCAGTTGTGTACTGTGCAGTCATCGCTGTCGTGCAGATATATAAGGTTTTCCTTATTGTTCAACCATTTTCGAATGGTTTTCACCAGGGCTAGTCGGATGATACGCTTCTTGCAACATATGTCTTCTTCTCCATCACAATCATAGCATACAAACAAAAATTCATCATACCGTTTGTCATGCCAATTAGGCATCATCTGTTCCTCCAAATCATCTTGAAACCTTTCATAAACGTTATCCGCAATCACATATTTGCAGATTTTGCTAATCAAAGCAGCATCATCGTTCTCGTCAACAAGCCGCAGTGCTTCACGTGTTCTTTGTTGTTTTCCCCGTCGATAGGTTTTCAGGTTGTTAAATAAACAGTTTTTCAAGGCATGCGAAGTGATATAATCATCAATAGATAAATCTTCCGTTAATTTGAAATAAATTGTATCGAATCCCGGCGCACATACTGTGGATAATCGTAAGGCCTTGGCTGTGATGAAACCTTGTCGAATTGGTTCCGGAAGAGATTTCACGATTTTTGCTTCGGTATCACAATGCGAAAGATAACACCAGGTGTATTTTAGACCCACATGCCTGTTAACCTTTGCTATTGGGTAAATACACATATTTTTAATTCCGAATGGGTATTTCCTTGCATTTATATTGAGTGGGAATGCCAGCACGATGTCGACATAAACAGTTAAGTTTTTGAATGTTTCTCCATCCCAAATAAGTTTGAGACGTGAAATTGTGGTCAGACATTGAAATGCAACTTGGGTGAAACCGCATGATTTATCCTTGAGATTATCATTTTGTTCATGGCATTGAAGAGCAAATCGCTGGTAGAAATCTTGTGCTATGGCACAGACGATAAGACAACCGTCGCCATCGCAGTAGGCGCGCCACCTACCGCTTCCATTAATTTGTCTTTCATATTTTGATAATTGATCTTTTAAGTTTATATCATTTAAGTTTATACTTTTTAAGACGGCATCGAACTCATTTGGTCCAAAACACTAGCGATTGTCATGCATGCTTCCTCGTAGATGGTAGGTATATGCAAAGTGAGATGAATCTGATGAGGCTTTAAACCTATGAGAAATTACAATGAAAAACGTTTCTAATTTATTCTTCATGTACTCGATCTCTTTTCTTGACCGTTTCATATAGTATTGATTGTATTTAATTGCGTTAAGTGCATTTGTTTCAGAACATTCAGTAGACTTAGAATTGTGGCCAATAGGATTAGTTGATGATAACATTGGTTTAAATTGAGTCCAATCATGTAAGAAATCATCACTGTTATGTTTATAATCATCAAATTTCTTAAATTGATTTTTGACACTGGGGGTTGGCCTTGATGTCACAAAACTATCGATTATCTCTTTGTTGCATCTGTATATGTGTGCTAGTTCTACTGCAGTGTTGCCAATCCACTGGACGGATAAATTAGGTTTCATGCTAGAAAATAACGTGCACTTTGCTAATGGTTTCCTTGCAATAATGCAATGAGTAGTTGTTTCATCCCCTAATGAATCATTTGGGTTTGCTCCTGCATTCACCAATATTTCAAACACACTTGGGGAACACAGCGTTCCTGCTATAGCAAGGGTTTTACCTTATGCAGTAACCATTCCTTTTATCGATAAAACTAATTTTAGAAAATGTTTCATCGCCGTTGAAATATCCAAATCATAACAATGCAAAAAAAAACAAATTCATCGAGTAATCCTGCAAAATCATCTTTCAGTCGATGTTTCAAAAAATCATTGAATATAAGCGTTGCAGTTGTGACATTCGAATTATTTATATACAACATCAAATTATGCAACGCTGTTTTACCATCCCTGTCACATACACCCATCTCTATCCCATCCTGACTCAGCAGCAACCTGGCGACATCAACTGAATTTAACATTAAACATATCTTATGAAGAGCGGTGTCACCATTTCTATCCGTCGCATTCACATTGCATTTCGGGTGTTTCAATATGATTTTGATGATATTACAGTCGACGACATCGTTGTCGTTGGCCGAAAAGCAACACAAGGATAATGGTGTATGCGCTTCATTAATAATATCATTTACTTGAAATCAGGGTCCTTAAGCAGCTGTTCAATTGAGTTCACATCCCTCTTCCAAATTGCCGAATAAATATCCATCTTGTATGTTTATTGGATATATGAATATATATTGATCAATAAACATAACAACTTAAAGTCACTGCTACGTAAATTGTGTTTTTTTTTCAATGGTTCAAATATAAATGTTATTTCAAATGATAAACTATTTCCGAGACTATGTGTATGCCAATTGTGTTTTCAATACAAGCAGGTTAAATTGCCAGTTTATTCAAGGATCAGTCTAACAATTGCACTCCTTGATGAAAATTAATTTAGAACTCTGTTTTAATTATATTCTATTCATTTGTTTACTTTTCATTTTCCCATACGTATTAACTTAACTGTTCATATATTGTTAATTGGTTTTAACTCCAAACAAATCCAATCAGGAGCGGCCTGGCATCCATATCCATAGCAGTTACAGTGCATTTAGGGTGACCCAGCATAAGGTAAGTAATCTCAGTGATGATGTTGCATTAGTTGACGTCGTTGTCATCGGCTTCATTGCAACACCAATGGCATATAGTATAATCATTTACTTTTAAATCATTTTTTATTTTTAAAAATGCTCTGTCAAATTCGTCAAGTTTCTAACTAAAATCATAAATAATTGTAACCACTTATATTTCCACTTATAAGAAGATCTCTACTATTACACACTAAGTGGATTATGATATAAGCTTATACCATTATCCTATTCAATGTATAGTTCATTGTCGTTGTATTAAGTAAGTAAGCATTGTTGAACCGAGTAAAGTCGAAGATAAACCCCGTCAAAGAGAAAAGAGGCAGAGGTGTCTATGTATATCGTCAACAATAAAAATACACATGTCGGTATGGGTGGCATTGGCTAGCAATAGCTCAGGGCAAAGTATTTGTATATTTGTATTGTTTGCTCCCTCTCAGTGTTGTTTTCAAATTAATTGTTTAGAACGCTAAAATCAATATATTTCCTTGACCTGCAAGGTATTGCGATAATGGAACGGGATTTGTTTGGTCATTTGTTGTTTTAAGTGCATTGCTTTACAGCTCTCTTATTTACGTCGAATGGTAATAATATCGATACGACATGTTATTACATCTATGTATTATGATTTTTGCGAACTTTTTGATATGCATTTTATTCATAACAACTCCTATGAGCTCACGTGCATGTCACTGCAAATACTATTTACGGCAACAAATAATTGTTACATAAAATATTGAATTTTATTCGACTTCTAAAAGTCTTTGTCATAAACTTGTTCTATAGTTCATTCCCATTTCTAATCATTATAAGAGATTAATAGCCATTTATTTCTAATTAGAGGCTCGGTGGATACATTTATCGGGTTACGCAGTAAAGGTATGATGGGTAAGCGGGTTTATAGTAGGACATGCATACATGTGCAGTATTTGTATAGCGCACACAGCGGATAACCATCAATACTAAACTGTTTATATGCAATAACACTATGCAACAAATTAAGGTAGCATATATAAATAGGAAGAATTAATCTAATTAGGGTGTATACGGAATGACGTGAACATAAATATGTCCGACATTCTATCACTAAGATTAACATTTTATTTTGTTTGAATATATTTTTTACTTTGACTGAAAGGTCAATCTTTATTGTACATAATGTATATGTTTTGTATCTTATTTTTCAGCGGTGTTTGAATAAAATCATGCATATGCGTCCTTTACTTAGATAATTTATGTTTAATACAACATTTACATTTTTTATTTTTCTTTAAAATAAGAGTAAATACATTGACTTATTATTTATATTTTTATTTTTCTTAGATCCAGCAGAGCTTGTTTATATAACGTTTTTCATAAATTGATTTAAGTCATCTGTCGCTGCGCTAGCGCAAAGCGGAAACTAATAGTATTCGGCAATGTCCGTCCGCTACTACAGATAACTTGGCGATCGAAAAACGTGTAAATTAAACAGGGTCATTTATTAAAAGTAGCCTAAAATAAAATGATGTGGACCATTAGCTTTAACATTTAAAATGCGTCGGTTTCGGACAGAAATGGTTAAGCAGCTTATTATTTTATATATGAATTGTCATTTGATGAAACACTGTGCTCGACAGTTCGATGCCAATTCTATCAATCCCATGTAGTTATTCTTTCGCAGCCTTAAGAAAGCATAAAATACTAGAGCATCAATGTCAAGATGGCTACGATGAAACAAACTTCTACCAAATGAAAGGCATGCATCTAGCCTCGATAAAGACCAGTGTGAACCCTCACTCAATCCTCGCTTCTCCGGTTGCATATACTCTTATCAAGGACTCATAATGACCTTAAATTTACTAACACGAGGTCAGCATAAGGTCATTATGAGGTTTTATGCAATCTGGATTGTCCTTGATTATTAATCACTTCCCTAACATTGACTCAATGGGTTATTCGTGTCAAGTAACTTCAAATTGATTCTGGTCTTATCTTATTTCTCTCATTGCCTCTTAAGAATAAATAATGGCTCGACATGCGTTCCTAGATCCACTATGTAGCGATGCATCATAACTGGTTAAATAAATCTGACAAGCGCTGTTGTTGTTTATATCTGGCATCGCTTTTGCTTTGTAGTCCTGTTTTTTTTTGTTTCTTTTTTTTACATTTAGAATTTGCAGCGCGTTTCTTAACTTACCGTACTCAACATAATGAAAAACACCCTAATATCTATATAAGCGGTCTTTCAAAGAATAAATTAAATTGACATACCTGATTCATTGTTAAAGTCATATCCACATGCATTTTCTCAATTATATCGTTTGCTCACTGTCATTCTTTCTGGACATGCTATGAGCAGGATTCATCTTGCTCGAATGATTTTCTCTGATGGAGAGCTAAGAATGATGGTTATGCAATTGATGTTTTTTTTTATGTGTGGCTTACTTAAGCGATATAACGTAAACTCATGCATCTTTTAATTGACTTGATCTAAATGCAGTTAAATTCATTCTAATAAATAAATATTAATTTAAATATCAATATTGATTTATAAATTCCTTCTACCTTCTACCTTCTTGTCAGTGGGCCAAAAAGTCCATTAACGTCTTTACCGTTTTAGCGTCCGTGGCGTGATTTGGACATCAAGCTATTTTGTTTTTAAAAAGAGAAACATGTTTAACTATCTCAACTACTGTAGGTTTGAGATATAAGCGCACAGTTCAATAACGATTGTTCAAAAACGAAAATTCCTATCATAATAGTAATCAATGAACTTATTGAAGACTACCGAGTTGCGCTAACACTCCAAATTTCAAAATTCTACACCATCTCTTAATATGCCCCATGTTGGGAATGGGGGCATATTCGGGGCTGAAAACGGCTAAGTCCACCAGTCACTGTATATAGCGGACTTCGTCATTTTCGATCCTGAAATCTGCTCCCATTTCCAACATGGGGCATATTTAGAGGCGGAGTGGATTATTTCGATTTAAAGTGTAGTTGCAACTCGGTTATGTGTATTATGTTCCGTTATTATTATCATGAAAGGGTATTTGATTGTTTAGTAATCGTAAATAAACCGTGCGCTTTAATTTCAAACCTACAATAGCTAGACTTGTAATATTAAAGTGTTATAAAACGTGAAAGCTTATTTAGATATTCCAAACCTTCATTTTGCATAACAAGTGTACACTTACCGATTCGTGCTACTTGGATGAAGTTCAAAAATAAGAACATTTATTTTTCTTAATAATTGTTTTTTTTCTTTATTTAGCTATAAACCATTTATTCCAATTAATTAAACGGTTTTATGTCCGAATTAACACATTCTAAAATTAGATAGAAGTCTATTTGGCTGACTATCATTATCAAATGCCTTTTCGAGAGAGTAAATAAGGTAAAATTCAATTCTATTCGTGACATATAAAAGCATGTCACATAGTGCACCCATTTAGAAGTATAATGATAATTTGTTTAATTTATCTATAATAAGAAACTCAAACCAGTTCCCTTTCGTGTCATTTGCGTTTTGTATGTAGTATAGATATAATCAACTTGATATATGTCATTAAAATTGTACATGTAAACATGCATATATATTACGAAACGAATTATTTTTATAGTCTTTTATAGTTTTGTTTTATAGTTTTTCATAACAACTGCAAACATAAATATTAAAACGTTTAACGACATTGAATGCATCCACATTGTATTTAATATATATTAAGCTAAAATTCGACGATAATTGCTCAGAAACAAATGATAATTATATGATATCATAACAAAATGAATTTTGGATGGATATTTACTAATTATTTACTATATAAGTTACTCATTAAATGCTATCACAAAACGAAACACAAAGATAAATTCGCCGGGTCTAAACATGCATGCTCATGTTTATATATAGCTGACAATCTATTATTCGACTTTTTTCGGTCAATATCAACATACATGCAGTAAGTAATCTATGATAAATTTCGGCATTGAATATTAATTTATATAATGCTCCTATGTGTAGACATTTGATATGTTATGGTTTAATATAGCTACAGAAATATTTGCTTAATTTGTATATATACGACTATCACCGAAGACTTTGTCAGTGGAATTATATTTTCAACCTAACTTCATTCACATTTGAAATTTATTTTCCGGATATCACATCAATTTGATTGATTTATGTTTATGTTTTTTTGCCAGCGTATTTACTTGCTATCCTCGATCTCGATTTTCCCACTCTCCATCAAACGGTCCATGAACTCCTGGTGATAATCCAGCTCTTCTGGTGTATACTCACATGTGCAGTCGTCGCTATCATGCAAGTATCTCAAGTTTTCCTTATTTGTCAACCATGCATGTATGGTTTTCACCAGCGTTAACCTGATGATACGCTTCTTGTAACATATATCCTCCTCTCCGTCACATGAATCGTAAGAACAATAAAACAAAGTGTCAGATTCGTTATGCCAAACTTGCATTTCCTTTGCCTCCAAATCATCTTGAAACCTTTCATAAATGTTATCCGCGATCACATATTTGCAGATTTTGCTTCTTAATGCAGCATCATTGTCTTCGTCAACAGGCTCCAGTGCTTCATATGTTCTATGTTGTTTTCCATCCATAAGTCTAACCCTAACCCTCCGTCCATAAGTCTTGAATTTGTTCAACAAACTGTTTTTCAACGCATGTGAAGTGATATAATCTTCAATAGCTAGATCTTCCGTTAAATTGAACAGTTCTGCATCGAATCCTGATGCGCACACAGTGGATAACCGAACGGCTTTGGCTCTGATAAAACCTTGACGGATTGGTTCCGGAAGCGATTTCATGATTTGTGCTTCAATCTCACAATATGAGTCGGGAAACTCTATGTTATTTGGAAACGCGTAACTGTCAGCCTTTGCTATTAGGTAATGACACCTACTTTTAATACCGAACGGGTAGTGCCTTGCATTTCTATTTAATGGAAAGGCCAACACGATATCGACATAAACAGTTTTTGAATGTATCTCCATTCCAAATAAGTTTGAGACGTGATATTTTAGCCATACATTGAAAGGCTACTTGGGTGAAACCGCACGATTTATCCTTGAAATTATCATTTTGCTCATGGCATTGGAGAGCAAATCGCTGGTAGAAATCTTGAACTACCGCACAGGTGATTAGATAACCGTAGTCATCGCAGTAGGCGCGCCACCTACCGCTTCCTTCAAGTAGTCCTATATAATCTCGATCGATATGTAAATCATGTAAGTTCTTAATCTTTAAGACGGCATCAAAATCATTTGGTCCAAAACACTTGCATTTGTCGTGCATGCTCCCTCGCAAATGGTAGATATATGCAAAGTGAGATGATTCTGCTGAGGTTTCAAACCTATCAGAAATTACATTGAAAAGCGTTTCTAATTCAGTTTTCATGTGCTCAATCTCTTCTCTTGACTGTTTCATATAATATTGATTGTATTTTATTGCGTGAAGAGAATTTATTTCAGAAGAGACATAAAACTTAGAATAACGTCCAACAGGAATCTTTGATGATAAAAGTGGTTGAAATTCAGTCCAATCATTTAAGAAACCATCACTGTCATGTTGAGAATCATCAGAAGTCTTAAATTGATCTTTGTCACTGGGGGTTGGCCTCGACGTCGCAAAAATATCGATTATCTCTCTTCTGCATCCGTATATGCGCGCTAGTTCTGCGGCAGTGTTGTCCATCCACTTAACAGATACATTAGGTTGCATGCTTGTCAATAACGTGCACTTTGATAATGAGTTCCTTGCAATAACCCAATGAGCTGTTGTTTCATCCCCTGACGAATCAATTGGGTTCGCCCCTGCATCCACCAACATTTTGAACACACTTGGGGAGCATAATATTCCTGCTAAAGCAAGGGTTTTACATGATGCAGTAACCATTCCTTTTATCGATAAGACCAATTTTAGAAAATGTTTCATCGCCGTTGAAATATCCAAATCATAAGAATGCACTCTTGTTTTACATAGGAACCTATCTAGTATGTTTAAGTCAAATTTATCGAGCAATCGTGCAAAATCATCTTTCAGTGGATGTTTCAAAAATTCATTGAATATATGAGTCGCCGTTCTGACATTCAAATTATCTATTGTTTTCATTATAACATGCAACGCAGTGTTTCCATAGAAGTCACGTACACCCATCTCTATCCCATCCTGACTCAGCATCAACCTGGCGGCGGCCACTGATTTTAACTGATTTCATACCACCTTTATCCGTCGCATTCACATTGCAATTCCGGTGTTGCGATATAAGGCGTATGATCTGAATGATGATGTTGCACCCGTCGACATCGTTGTCATCGGCATCCTGGCAACACATGGTTAATGGTGTATGATAACCAATAGTATTACTCACTTGAAAATCAGGATTCTTCAGTAGCTGTTCAACTGATTTCACATCTCTCCGCTGAATTGCACTATATAAATCCATCTCGTATGTTTATCGGATATATGATTGTATGTTATTTAAAATACCTAACAATCTAGAAGTCAATGCTTCTTTTTTCGTTTTTTTTTTATGGTTCCGATATAAATGATCAACTATTTCCGCGGCTATGTGCCTTACAATAGTGTTTCAATACAAAACAGAAATATTCATTAAAGTACCAATATCAATCTAAAAATCACACTTCTTTATAAAAAAAATACTATAGTATTTTGTTTAACTCATATTTCATTTATATGTTTACTCTATTCACCTATCCATTTCATATTATCTATTATTATGTTTCATTCATTTGTTCACGCTTTTTACCTTATTAATACGTTTTTAATTAAGTGTACATGAATTGTTTATTTGCCACTGATTTTAACTTTAAACAAATCCAATTGAAATCGGGCCTGCCATCCATATCCTTCGCAGTTACATTGCATTTAGGGTGTTCCGATATAAGTCACATGATTTGAATGCTAACTTTAGACTCGTTGACATCGTTGCCATTGGCCTCGCGGCAACAAAAGGTTAATGAGCTATATCCAGGAAAAATTGGATCATTTACTTAAAAATCAGAGTCTTTCAGCAGCTGTTTAACTGATTTCATATGTCTTTCAAAAATTGCAGCTTCCATATAATCTATGTTTTTCTTTTTTTTTAAGAATAGTAAAGTAAAATAGTGTTGTTTATGTTTTAACTTAATACTCAATAGTGAATATCGCTTTTTTAAGACTAGCAAAGTAAAAAAGTGTTTATTTATGTTTTTACTTAATATTCAATAGTGATTCAATATCTAAATCTAACCTAAGCAAACGGCACCGTATTAATATCCTGGTGTCTTACAAGTTTATTGTTAACATATAACGTTATTTACTATGAAAATTGTGATCTTAATGAACGAATTATTTTTTTTCAACATTATTATATGAATAATCTAAAATAATCAAGCATGTTATCCCGTGTTTTTGTTTATATTGTGCCTTGTTTTATAATTACAATCATGCATGATTCTGACAGCCTTTATCTTCGAATTCTTTTTTAAAAAGTGTCATTTCTTATTAAATGACAAAAACAAATGCCTTTTATTTCTTATATTGCAGTTCATTGATAAAACCTATACCCAACCAAATTAAAGGTTACTTTTGTTAACAATAAAAATAAACGTAGTCTTAGCATATTAAACACGTCGACCGAAACGAGACAAATAAGAGAGAAATGTATGTACTACGTTTATTGATACAAAAGACGAAGAAACCGAGTGGCATTTGAGACCCGATTTGTGTATAAATATGTTGTTAAGTGAATATATTTTAAGAATACAACTTGCCCCCTCAAGGGGTTTGATTAATATTTACTGTTACATACGCTGATAAAATCATCGCGCTGCATTAACTGTTTATAGCTGTGTTAGTGTAACCTGAATCGCGAATTCGACCATACATTCTATTATAACCCCCTTTTGCTATATTAAACAATAATAATATGGTACTACATTTTTTCTTTGCAATTTGGAGATATTGGTTCATAGCATTAAATGTATATAATAAGTAGCTTTTCAAAGTATAAAGTTGATTGTTGATTTATTTTCTGCAACGATCTTATTTCAATATCAGTATTTAAATGTTAATTCTTGCTTCGTCATCAATACGTGATATAAATGCCGTTTACGCCTAATGTTAATAAACTAAATATCTAAAGGTGATGTCTGCGATACTAATTCTATATTTTCACAGAAACGCTTAAATACTTATTGAAGAGTAATATATCTTAATTTCATACATGTATATTTCATACTTTTCTTAGAAATGATATACCAATAAGCATAGAAAATGCAGGTTTTACTCACAATATGCATGTTCAAGAGGCGGATTTATTGATAAAACATGGTATAAGTGTAGTGGGGTAATACGGCTTTATAATTTACAGTAAAATTAATAGTAATTAAAAGAAAATTGATATAAATGTTATAAACATTTCATATTATCATGGATAATGTATTTATTACAATTCTAACATATTTGTATATATTTATCAAGGCTTACATTCATGTTTAAGATAGGCATTGTTCTAAATGTAAATCGAAATCTCGATTATGTACATATTTTCAAACTGTGTTCTAACTAGATAAAAGTTAAAATACATTATTTAAAAAACATGGTTTTAAAAGCCATATATTTACTAGATCGAAGTCAAAAGACGGTATATGAAAAATGGTCTCAAAGATTTGACTGACGGCGTAAGGATAATTGACTATTATGTCTTAAATTTATCCGTTTCTATGTGTTTGTTCATTTTTTATATGCATGTAGCTTGCTTATTACAATAAACTGCTAAATTCTTTTACATTTCAATATGAAAAATGAATTTCACAAGATGACATTTCATTTATTAATTATTATGTTTAAAACAAATGGTGTAATTTTGTTTCTTTCTGTGGATTGTTACGCCCTAATTAATTAATATTTTGATTAATTTCTCTTATTAGTTATAAACTAAGGGTATACTCATGACTTTCAAATTGCAATAAACTATACCAAGAAATGGGTGAATTTTAAAATAAAGCAAACATATTAACATGATAATAATTAAGATTTTTAAAAGAAATCCTATCGCAGGCATCACTTTTAGTTTTGAGATTTTGAGAACGAATCTGCACCAGGGTTTGTTTATATAAGGATAATTCATCATTCATTAGGAATCATTCACTAGGAAATTATGGTTTTGATTTGTTTCAACAAAGTGGCCACTGATAGACTGCCGTATGATAAGCTATGTTATCCGGTATACCAGTTATGATATTGTTTTTTTTTATAACACTCGTATGAAATATACTAAGTTGTTTGTTATGCTGATGACATATAGGGTGATCAACGCTGTGTCGGAGTTTCTATTTTTAGTATGTTTAGCCATTCTAATACATTAAGTTTCGAATACCATGGCGTTCATCTGTCAAAACTCTTTTTATGATTATTTGAGGAATGTAAATGCCCTGGTTAAGAATGATTTAAGTCATTCTGAATGTGTTCAAAATCTTTCAGGTTTCATAAACTTAATAATACAGGAGGATGCTGATATGTTTTGAATAAAACTAGTTTTGAAGACGAAATAGTTTGGTATACTCAATATTGATGATTCAGTGTATTCAATTTCCCACTTCGTATTCAATTAGGAATCGTATTCAATATATTCCAGAGGTAAATTGTGGAATTGACAATTCAGGAAAAGAGTATAATTAAATCCTGCCCATATGTTCATGATCGTATGTTTGATCTTATTGACGTGTTAACAATTTACAATCCTAAATAAGCATAAAGGAAGAGCAAATGTCCGTATGATGAGGTTGTTTATAACACATATATTGATAAAGTAATAAAAAATGTTGAATCTGCAAAAAAAAAACAATATATAATAATTTTTAAAGATTAGCATATGAATACGTATGTATCCAAACGCGATAGACACAGCATAACAGGAATAATATGATGCTGGTTCATCATGCCTTATGATAATGTATTATATTATATAACTTTATATATA